>PVJX010044541.1:0-13159 GCA_004027295.1 Dolichotis patagonum
GTGCTTCACATATCATTTAGCCTTAGTACACCACTCAGAACTTGGTAGGGCCTGGCCCACTGACCTCAAGCATTCAAGGAGATTCAGTAAGCCCTATGGGATTTACTGAAGGTCCACCCAGTACATAGGCATTTCCATTTTGGGTGACTTTGAGTGCCATCAGGGACCTGGTAAGGACTGCCTAATAGCCTCCACTCAACTGGGGAAATACCCTAAAGTACAGACAGTTCTTCAATCCAAGAAACAACTGAGACTTTGCATTCAATGTCCCCAGAGGAACACAAGTAAAAGACAAAAGGAAAGAGAATAATGCAATCACAAACTCCAGCCCATCCCAGCCAATCCTAGGAGACATGGGCATAGAAGCAAATGCAAGCCATACACCTGAAACTTCTGAAATGATAGCAACTGAAGTGAAGAAACAACTCCATGAAGCTATGATGGAACACAGATAAGAAATAATCTCCCAGGAAAAAAAAGAAATGATGAACATAATGAGAGAAAAGCTCCACATATCTAAAGAAGACATAGTTAAAAATAGAACATAAACAATATCTACAAATAAACAAAAATACATATACATCTTACCAGAACCTATGGGATGCAATGAAAGCAGTGCTCAGAGGAAAATTTATTGTGGTGAACTCTTACATCAGGAAAACAGAAAGAACATAAATAAACAACCTGATGCTATGTGTCATATATCTAGAAAAGATAAGAAAGTCAAGCCTAAACCCAAAAGAAGGGAGGAAATTTTAAAAAATCAAAAACAAGACAAAAATGTAGATTTTTACCACTCGTATTAAATATAGTGCTGGAAATGTTGGTCAGAGCAATTAGACAAGAGAGAAAATAAAAGGAATAAGGATAAGAAACTAAGAAGTTAAATTTTCATTATTTGCAGATGACAAGATGCTCTACATAGAAGACCCTGAAGACACCATTGCAAGACTCCTAGGTATGATAACTAAGTTCAGTAAAGTAGATGGATACAAAATAAACACTTGAAAATCAATAGCACTCCTGTACAGAATAAACAAAGTCACTGAGAGAAAAATAAGAGGAACCACATTCTTCACAATAGCATCCAAAAATTGAAATACTTAATCAGTCTAACAGGGAAGTAAAAGATCTGTTCAGTGAAAATTACAATACTCTGAAAAAAAAATTGAAGAGGATCTCAGAAAATGGAAAGACAGCCCCTGTTCATGGATAGGAAGAACAAACACTGAAAATGGCCAACTTCCCCAAACCATTATACAGATTTAATGCAATTCCAATTAAAATATCATTAGTGTTCCTAACAGATCTAGAAAAAATATTCCTAAAATTCATCTGGAACCAGAAGAGACCTATAATAGCAAAGGCAATTCTGAGCAACAAAGGGACGGCAGGAGACATCATAATCCCTGACTTGAAACTATACTACTAAGCTATGCTGATAAAATCACCATGGTACAGGAATAAAAACAGATGTGAGGATGAATGTGATAGCTAAAAACATATTCAGCCACCTTATTTTTGACAAAGAGACCAAACATATTCACTGGAGGAAAGATAATACCTTTAAAAAGTAGTGCTGGAAAAACTGACTTTCCTTATGCTAAAAACTAAAACTAGAACCATGCATATCACCATGCACTAAATTAAAGTCAAAATGGCCAAAGATCTAAATATAAACACTAAATATTCTTGAAGTCAAAGTAGGTAGAAATCTTGAAGACATAGGGTCAGCAGAGAATACATGAATAAAAATCAAGATACATGGAAAATACTTCTCAGAATAAACCACTAGGATCTCATCTTATTAAAAAGTTTTTGCATATCAAAATAAATCTCCAAGAGCCTGAAAAGAAAACCCATTATTGGAAAAAAATCTAGTCAACTGTCCCTCAGACAAAGGACATCTGTCTAGAACATATACAGAATTAAAATCAAACCCCAGAAATTCAAACACCCAATCCAAAAATGGACATCTGAAATGAATACACACTTCTCAGCTGAAGAAATACAAATGGCAAATAAATACATGATAAAAAATATTCAGTTTCATTGTTCACTAGATAAATGCATGTTAAAACAACACTGAGAGCAATCTCACTCCGGAAAGAGCAGCCAAGATCAAGAAAACCACCAATTAAAATGCCAGAGAGGCTATGGGGGAAAAGGAACACTTAAGTACTGCTGGTGTGAGTAAACCGGGAATAATCACTGTGAAGGTCAGTTTGAAGGTTCTTCCAAAAGCTGGGATTGGAAGTCCCATTTGACCCAGTTTTTCCACTTTAGGGTATATTCCCAGAAGACTTGAAAGCATCATACCACAGTGATATATGTGCAACGATGTTTATAGCAGAACAATTTGTAATAGCTAAATCTTGGGAGGAAAAACCAAATACCCATCAACTGTGGAATGGATAAAAAAGATGTTGTATTTTTATACCATGGAATACTATTCAGCAATGAAGAAATTTTGCACTGAGGCTTTTTTACAGGGAAAAGGATGCAACTTGAGACCATACTCATAAACAAAATAAACCAAACTCGCAGGTGTAAATAACATATTTCCTCACTAGTGTAAGAAACTGAAAGAGCAGATAAAATCCAAAATTTAAAATAAATACTGTGTTGGAGTAAGAAACTCCTCAAAGCAGAAAGGTAATTGAGATGGGGAAATGAATAAAGAAGGAAATGAGAAGGAAAAAGATATAAATATGTATACATTTACAGAAAATAGCTAAGATAACTGTACTATTAATTTGGTTAGGTCTTGGAAAAGAACATTTAATACTCATATGATTAGATGAATTTTGCATGTCTATTTCTAGTAATGTAAGCAACTGTTCTGAAGATAACAATATGCAATATAATAACCATTATTAAATTCCTTTCATATTGTTTTGAAAGCCTATATTATTACTGTTTTGAGTGTCTTGATGCAGTTTTGTCTCTTTTATCTTCTGTTTTTCTTTTCTATGTTTTTTCTCTTTTAAATAAAAAAGTTGCAAAATGAGTTTTAGATAGAGCAAACAAGGAGGCCATAGGACTTAGCTTACAAGCTATATTAATTTCTTATTCATTGAACCAAAATAAAGCACAACAAACCAAAAACCTAGTGTATACAACCATATTTATCAATGAATGTATGATCAGAGAAAGAGATACTGTTCACAGTTTAAAAACTTTATAGTTTAATTTCTTCCTTTCCTTTCTTTATTCCATTTATTTCTTTCTCTCTTGTCTGATTGCTCTAGCTAATATTGCCAGAACTATGGGAATGGGAATAGTGGACATCTTGTCTTGTTCCTGATTTTAACGTGAAAGCTTTCAGATTTTTCCCATTTACTATAATGCTGGCTGTTGTTTTATCATAGATGGTTTTCATCATATTTAGGTAAACACCATCTATTACAATTTTCTCTAAGGGATTTTACCATGAAAACCTGTTAGACTTTATGAAAAGCTTTTTCTGCATCTAGTAAACTAATCATGTGATATTTGTCTACTAATCTGTTAATATGGTATATTATATTTACTGATTTGTGTATGCCAATCCATCCCTGCATTCCTAGGATAAATCCCACTTGGTTGTGGTGTATAATCTTCTTGCTGATTTGCTGAATTCTAACTGCTAGTACTTTTGAGGGTTTTTGCATCTATGCTAATAGCAGAGATTAGTATTCAATTTTCTTTTTTGAGTGAGTCACAATAGGCCTAAGAGTCCACACTGCCAAACACTACAGTTGATCAAAAGTGGAAGACTCTAATTTTAAATCCGGTCTGAAAAATTGAAGATGTAGTGAGGCTCTGTTTTAAAATTTAAAAAATAAAATCAAACTGAGCTGTAATACAGGCAGGTATGAAGGCTCTGGTTTATCTCCAAGTATAACCAAACCTAAAACAGAACAAAACAAAAGCCAAAAGAAGATTTGATATACAAGAGTGATAGAAAGCATGTTACTAAATCTTTCTAGAAAAGAAAAATGCTACATCATTAGTTTAACCATTAAATCCTGGATTTCTGAGTGTTTCTTTCCACAATACAGAGAAAATTACACACAGATGTCAATAGAGTAGTTAGATTTTCATCTACACTCCTTATATTTTCATGGAAATATTATGGCTCACTTAAGTTTCAAATCCAAAGAAAAACTGGATTAATATTTTAGAACTGCGTGAGGTTTATGTGGAGATGTGGATGATGATATTAGCTCCACTGCATTCAATGACAAGTGCACATATTATAATATTTTATTGCAGATGGCACTAATCATGAAATTTTTTTTAATTTCTCTATTTGACTTAGAGATTTCTCTAATTTGACTTAGGAGTCAAACTGATTTGCAGTCAGAATTCTCCAGCAACTAACAATCAGAATTCATTCCTGTTGGCATCTGGCCCCAGAGATCATGACCAGCAAGGGTGCACTGAAACCCATGAGCAGTCACCAGGGCTCAGCACAGATTCAGGCCCATTGGTTACTGTACATCAGTGAGGCCTAATGGGTCCCTCATCCCTTCTGTGTGGCTTTGGTGCAGATCAGATCAACCCTACAAGCAGGCCTTCTACAGACAAGAGCTCTTCCCCAGAACCCTGGTGCTCCTGCTTTCCTTGCAGACTCTGCTTTGTAGACTAAATACACATCTGCCACTTTTCCACTACCAGGATGGTGGATTCAGGGTCACAGGCACATGGGCCAGTGTCGGTGTCAGAGGAAGAAGCCAGATGTAGAGATAAGCACAGATGATGCTTTGTCTCATCTCCGCACAGGACAGAGAGGATCCATTCTCTTGTGATGTAAGCAAGATTCTAGGCTCTAGAGTTGTGTATTCAAAAAACTTTTACTTAATTCCAATTCCCAGAAACAATTAAAAGTTTCTTGTTTGTGATGAGCATCTCCAAAGGCTAGAGGAGCATGTGGTGGAGGCTCACAGGCTCCATCCTCCCTGGGAAGAGGACGTGGGGAAGTTGGAGGCTAAGCCTGAGAGAGAGACAGGCAGTCATGTAGGCCCACTGGATCCTGTAACTTATGAGACATTCTTTGCCCAAAAAATGCTTCCCAACTTTCTCACAGACTCCTGATCTGCACCATGTGTGATATTCTGATTAGAGGAGTGGAATGACAAGCAAATGTGTTCAGGGAGCATGGAGAAGAGCTCCATCATGTCAGGATCACATAAACAAAGCACTGTAGACCATTCATGCAACTCTACAAGCTCACAGGATTGTGAAGTTGAAATAAGTGCTAAATTTAGCATCAACACTGGCCTACATTCCCTTAAGGATGTAGGGTTCCACTGGAGGCCTTAGTATGGGCCATTTTCTTGGTTACTTTTCTCTCATTGCTGAGCCAAAGTGCCAGATGCCCAAAATCAAAGGAGGAAAGGTTTATTTAGCTCACAGTTTATGAAGGTTTCAGTCCACACTCAGCTGGCTACAAGGCAGGTTGGCATGACACAGTTCATGGTGGCCAGAAGACAATAAAAGCAGCAAGAGCAAAATGGAAGGAGGAATGCTAGAGAAGACCTTTTTTGTCCCTTGTATTGTATATAGGCCACCCAACCCTAGGACAGGTGTGTTACTCACCGTTAATATCAGAATCAGACCATGCATCATTCACAAACTCTAGAAGCCTGCTCCCATGATACATGAGTTTTAGTGGGGGACATCCAAACACAAACCGGAACAGCCATCCATCCTGGAGAGAAAAGAGAATAAACCAGCAAAGATTACATGAGGAGATGTGACATGCACTTCCTAAGGAATGCATGGAAATGCCTGCACAGTGGACAAAACAACCCAAGGGTTTTAATGTGAACTTACAGAGCATAACCTGTGTACACATATGTCCAGTCCCTCACAAGCTGCAATGTAAAGAGGTTGCAGCTAACTCATTATGAAACATAAATAGAAATAAATGTGGAAAATGGGACAAGCTTATGGTAAAAAGGAATAATAAGCACTATATATGCAAACAAATTAGGTTTGATCAAAAGACAAAATATTAGACAGGGTGTTTTTGTTGTTGGATGTATTTTTATCAAAATTCATATAAATTTGAAAGCATGCTGTTTTGATTTATACATACATACATACATACATACATACATAGAGAGACAGACAGACAGACATTATTATTCAATAATGTAAACTTACATATTTATCACATCATATAGATACCATTCAGGTCTTGACAACACCTGACATCTATTTAGTAACCAATTTTTAGTATAAAATATATTGGTATCATGATGAATATTATTAGAAATTTAAAAATATTCATCCTACACAATTTTAAGTAAGAATTTATAAAAACATAATTTTTTGCCACAACACAGGCATTGGTAACTAATGTTCCACTTTTCTACTTTTATATATTTAACTTTATAAAATTACACATATCATTGATATTACACCGTGTTGTCATACATATACGTTACATATATTTGTTTTATTTATTTTTCTCCTTGTCCAAGCATTACCAATATAAACAGAAATGCAAGCATCTTTTTTCTAAAGATAAATAATTTCCACATCTCATGGATATATATATATATATATATATATATATATATATATATCACCCTTTTATCATGCAGGCACATGTTGGTGGATGAATGTTATTTCTGAATCTTTCCTAATATGAATAATGGATACTATGACAATGGAAATGAGCATTAAAAACTCAGAAATACAGAAGTCATCTTATTGAAATATTTTCCCAGAATCTACAAAATATTGGATTCCATGTTCTACTTCAGGTTTTTAGACATCTCACATTTTTTCCCACAATGATTGTACTAATTTACCTTCCCATTACTAGTGCAGAAACTAGAACTGCATGGCAAAGTTTGAAAGTGGGACACATGTAATCCATGTTTACTATTTTTGAATCCTTTGTTCTTCATTTAAGTGTCTTTCCTTTTTTTCTCACAAATTGTTGTTTTTAATATAAATAAGATTTAAAATATAAATTTGGAAATTTCTTTAGGGGATGGTACTGGACTTGGAAGCTCTGTTCTCTCCCATGGAGCTATACCCCAGCCCTTCCAATCTTTTGAGACAAGGCCTTGCTAAGTTGCCCAAGAAGACCACAAACTGCACCCCAGCCTCAGCTTCCACAGTATCAAGGATTGCAGAGCTAAATTTGTAAGCATTTACATGAGTATCAGAATGATTTGCTTAATTTAATGATTGATAAAACTTTGACCCCTCTCTTTTCTATAAACTGTGCTCAGTGTAGCACTCTATAAACTAGGGTCAGCTCTTGTAGGCCAGCAGTTTCCCTTATAGCCCATCTGTCCACCTGCCCCTCAGGGATGTGAAATGAGCCACCTCTCATTTGGTGTTTCAGCGAACACAGCTCTGCCTTTTCAACCTCACTGGATAACAAGACAAAGGAAAGGGCTCTATTCTGCATATCTACCAGATATTTTTATTCAAGTATTCTCCACCTTATCAGGGGATGTCCACAGTGAGACAGACACATATGATGCTTCATACTCCATACTACTAACAGCTCTCTCCTCTTTTCCAGAACTCCAGTGACCTAGAATCCAGATGTTCATCACCCACTCTCCAGCTCTTCATGACAGCTTTGGGTAGCCATATAACTCACAAAACATCAAGTATACACAGGCAGAATCCCTAGCCTCCTTCATGTTTCTACCTCCTTCCATCTAGCAGGTATAAATAGGTAGTGTATCAATACACTAGCACTCTATTAACTGAAAAAGAAATCAGAGAAAAATCCCATTTTCATAGTTAAATATGTAAGGTATATTAAAAATACTCAAATAGGGTAATGATCTACACATAGAAAACCACAAATATGGAGGAATAAGCTTAGAGAACCCAAACAAATGGAATACTATCCCATGTTGAGTGGTAAAATTGAGATTATTAAACAACAATCCACCTAAAGCAGTTTAAAAGTTCAATGCAATATCTGTCTTAATACCTGGGGTGGTCTTCAAGGAAAAATGAATAATAATCTTAACAAATTGAACCTGGTTCCTTGTTATTTTTAAGAGATCTTTCCTTTCATGATCACAAGATGCAAACCTGTATTCAAGATTTGATAGTCTATCTTTTGTTGCTTTCAAGCAGTTTTGCCAGCTTTCAATGGAGTATTTTATTTCCTGGTAATCTCTTTGAATGTATTTCATGTATTTTAAATATTTTTGTATATTCTCCATCAAAGGTTTCACTCTTTTTTCTATGTTCCTCTATTCTTCCATCTGTGTCTTCTTTAGAGGTGCTTAGAAATTCTTTTATTATGTTTCGCATTTTTTCTTTTACCTGAGATAGAAGATGACAAGAGGAACTATAATTTAAGAATAAAAATGTGAGTGAAGAAACAGGGGTAAACACAAATGAAATGCAATTTACAGAAATAATTAAAGAAAACTTCCTAAAAATAGGTAAAGGAAAACACATTCATATAAGTGAGGCATACAGATTTCTAGACAGCTATAACCAAAATAGATCTACACCCATAAATGTAATAATCAAGATCCCAGAAATTAAACACAGGAACAGAATATTAAAAGCTGTCAGAGAAAAGAAGCTTATCATCTATAAAGGAAAACCCATCAAAATCACAACAGACTTCTTGACACAAACCATCAAGTCAAGAAGAGCTTGGAGTGAAGTATTCCAAGACTTGATAGAAAATAACCTCCAATCCAGATTGATGTACTCTGAAAAACTATCTCTCAAAATTATTGTACAAACAAGATGCTTCCATGACAAAGAGGAATTGGTAGAGTTCATGACCACCAAACCAACCATATAAGTAATACTGAAGGACATTGTAGATAGAGAAAAAAGACCCTGGTTTTAGGAACAGTGGCAGAGGGGGCTCACTCTAAGGGGCAGACAGTGGAATGAAGGGGAAAAGAACAAAACCAATGGCAGAAAAATAACATGGCAGATATTAGGCAGAGAAGGTTGGCCATAATCACTAATATAGATGGCCTCAATTCACCAATAAGAAGAAGCACAGTCAAAGTGAATCAGGAGATAAGGTCCATCAATATGCTTTATATAAGCAATACATTTAACCCAAAAAGGGGTTATATATTGACAGTGATAGATGAGAAAACATTGCTCTATGTGACAGGGAATCAGGAAAAAGTAGAGTAGTTTGCCCATCAGCTGAAGATAAGGTGGAAACCCATGACACTTTTATACAATGGAAAACTAGTCAGCTACAAAGAAAGAAAACCTTGAGGCTCTTGTAGGCAAATGGATACACCTTGAGATCTTGCTCAGGGGTAAAAAGGTTTAGAATCACTTAGGTGAATAGTGGGTTGTTTCCCTAATATAAAAACTAAAGGAGTTAGTGTAATTCAAAATGTACAATACATCCCGTGAAAGTGAAAGGGGAGGAATTGTCTAAAAACATAAGGCAGTGGCCATTGTTAATCTGTTATAATTCGAAACCCATATTGTTTTCATTGTTCATTGTAGTTTGGTTTTGTTCTGTTTCAGTTTGTCTACTTGTATTTGATTTGATAGCAGGAACAGCTATTCCAAAGATAGCAGGGTATATTATGGTAACAATTTTTGATTTCCTTTTAGGGTGATTTGAAGCCCTGTATTGCTTTCACTATTTTGTTTTGACTTATTTTATTCTATTCTGTTTTGTTTAATAGTATCAAGTCTGATGGTATAGACAACTACTTTGAAGACAATAAGATATAATACTATACCCATTATTGTTGGACTATTATCTTCTTTTGAAGTCCTATAACATCTCTAATGTTTTATTTTTATTGGTTTTGTTCTGTACTGTTTTGTTCAATTTTATTATGCCTGACAATATGGGCAATCCTTTTGAAGAATACAAGAGGCATTATGGTAGCCATTATTGATCTGTCTATATTTTGTTTTTCAGTCATGTACCATTTTGATACTTTCATTTTGATTTACTCTATTTTGTTTTGTCTCATTTGGTTTTATTCTCTTCAAAATTGAAAGGAACAAGTTGAACCACACATGACCCTAATACCAAAAGAAGTCTTTAAGAACAACTTAAACTACAAAAACAACTACAATGAAAATGCCAGGGGTATCACATTATCTTACTTCAAATTATATTATCAAAGTATAATAAATGAAACAGATTGGTACTTGAACAAAAACAAATGGATCTGAACAGAGAATCCAGAAATCAATGCATGCATCCAAAGCCTGCTGAATTTCTACAAAGCTGACAAGAGTACAATGTGGGGAAAGACAGTTTTAATATGCAGCTCAGAGAGAGTTACATAGTCATGGGTAGAAGAAAGAATCAAGACACCTCACACTAGAAATAAAACCAATTTATAATGGATTAAAAACTAAAATGTGGGCATTGAACCTGGAAAAGAGGTCATCAGATTGCTTCTATGTTCTCATGTGTAGTGTAGCAGTACGCCACATGAAGAAATGTTAACAATTGCTCTGTCTATCATCTGTTATATGGATACAGAAAATTTGGTACATGTATATTTTATACCGTACAGAATACGATCACACCCTGCAGTGAAACCCCATCATTTACAACCATATTGATGGAACTTGAGATCATTATGCTACAGGATATAAAGGAGGCACAGAAAGAAAAGAAACATATAAATTCCTTCATATGTGCAATCATAAAAAGGTTAATATCACAGTAAGCTAGAGTAGAGGGCTGTCACCAGAGAAGCAGAAGTGTAGAGGAGAGGCAGGGACAGGGAGAGTTCCACTGGAGATCATGGCTACTCACTTCTGAGCATTCAAATTGACAACTGGGAGAAAGTTTCAGAATTCCCATGGGGTCTTGCATGTCTGTCCTCTCTAAAGATGCGATGATAGTCAGTCTGTGGGGAGTGAGGTCTCTGTATCACAAGGCTTGCTCTCAGACCCCGGCTGCCTCCCTCCCACATCTACACTGGCTGCCCAGGTCTGCATACTGAGTCTGCAATCTTGGTACCAGGAAGGAGTGAGGTGAGTGTGTTCAGCTTCCTCAGAGAGTCTGGTGTGACAAGCAAGGGGTCTCTTGGAGCTGCAGTGAGTGCTCCAGTCAGGAGAAGGGATTCTGCTATGGGGAAACAAATCCAGGGAAGAAGTCTTACAGAAAGGAGGAACAAGTCTTGGGGTGGGCGTGAGCTGAGCCTGTAAAGAGAGTGACGATTGTTAGACCTTTCATTAGTCTCCATGGCTCCTACTATATTCACATGAACACATCACTGATGTCTCATGAATATGGCATTTATTTCAAGATAAACAAGTTAGGTTTCCAAGTGCTTTGGGCTGGCAAAGTCAATGTAAAGCCACTCTGTTATGTATTTTTTATTATTGAAATCACAGAGAAAATATTCAGGGTTACCATTGTTTGTCTCTAAAATTGCCATGTTAACAATAAGGAGGCAAACAAATGTAAAACCATCTAATCCCATGTAGGAACCAAATCTGTGTCACACACACACACACACACACACACACACACACACACACACACCTTGTTTTTAATTGATGCTTCTCAATTTGTCTCTTCTATCCTGTAAGTTTTTACTTTTGTACATTCTGTTCTTTTCCTTGGGTATCATTCTTGCTCACTCTTCTGACTCCATCTTTGCTATCTTTCTCTTCCTGGTGTTTTCATGTCAAATTCCATAGATTTTTCCAGGTTTTCCCCAAATTACCAATTTGTGTTTTCACCCACTGTGCATTACCCTACTGTCACTCCATCCCCACTTCTTTATTCACCATCCCTTCTGTGTGTGTGGTTCTCACTTGAGTCACCTACTCTTTCTCTTGTTGGTTGTCTTCCTGTGACTTCCATCTTTCATGTGTCTATTTTCTAATTTTGCCTGAAAGGATTTTTTTAAAAGATACACATTTTTATTAAGTTCATTATCAGATGACTCTTTTTATCACCAAAGACATTTAGGGAATGAAAGTTCAAATGTGTAGAGTTCATATGTAGTTAGTCTTTTTTGCACATTCAGCCTTTTGAAGAGAAATACATGAGATTCTCCACACAAGAACCCTGTTTTCAGGGCCTGAAGCTCATGGACTCAAGTGCATAACACAGGTTCATGGGGATACCCACCTACAAACACAAACATTGTAATGCTAATATATATACAAGCATGCATGCATACAAGTACACAGACTGTAACAAATATGTGTGCATATTCAAATGCATAAATCCTCAAAATATGCATATTTGCAGAGTGATACAGCACTATGCACTGTTCTCTGCATATATAATGCAAATCTACAAGTTCAAAATATAATTCTAAATACATTAATAACATGATACATTGCCATTTGTAATGAAAATTTGAAATTTACTAAAAGTGCAAAACACCTACAGTTAAACAATTACACAAAAATTCATTACTTGTATGAGTGAAATTTCCATTCATTGAATTGCATGGTCTACTATACTTTTTAAAATTTAACACCTATATTAGGAAGCATGAAGACTGTAATGTGCCTAAAACACAAATAGCAGGGACAGAGCAGTTAGAGAATTCAGATCAGTCAAGGCACCACCTGGGAAAGTCAGTGTGGCAGGAGGTTAGAATGTAGAATGGAAAACGCACAGTCATATGTGAAACCCAGAGAA
This sequence comes from Dolichotis patagonum, assembly GCA_004027295.1. Lineage (NCBI taxonomy): Eukaryota > Metazoa > Chordata > Mammalia > Rodentia > Caviidae > Dolichotis > Dolichotis patagonum. Next base: position 12,605 of record PVJX010044541.1, read on the forward strand.
ACACTTCATGGCAGACCTCACATCCCCCAAGGAAGGGGCAGGAGAAACCGCAAAGAGAAATTCCTAATGGCTTCTCCTCATATTTATTTTGCAAAGCTTAAAGGTTTTAATTCAGCATCATTGTGTATCTCAGTTTCACTTTCTCATTTGACATGATTACTAGAAAATGTTGTCAGTACTCCTTCAAATCAAGAGATGATGACTACATAGGTGAATATGACTGAGAACATCAAAGCTATTTCTGATACCTGGATCTGAGGGAAATATTGACACCACACAGCTGGCGTATAAAAGGCTCATCGTGCTGTTCATGCTGAGAACCAACCAGATGTGGGATGAATTTGTCAGGACAGAAACCTCAGAGGTACCACAGGCAACAGAGAGGCTGGATGGGCACTGGATTTGTCAAGATAGGAAGGAGGGATTGAGAGAACAGAGTGGAGGGTAAAGCCTCCATCTTCTGTGCTTTGCAAGCCTTTGCTGGGGGTTGGGAATATCACTGACTCAACAGAACCTAAACCAGACACCATGAGTTTAAGTGACTGTGTTCTTTCT
>PVJX010044542.1:0-13142 GCA_004027295.1 Dolichotis patagonum
TCTTTCTTTCTTTCTTTCTTTCTTTCTTTTCTTTCTCTGTAACCTCTAGGAGGAGTAAAAGATGAATGGCCCCTGCCCTTCCTCTGGGGTCCCAGGGCCACTCAGGAGGGTGAAAGGACATGATTTCTATGAGGCACCTGCTGGGGGCCAGGCATTCTAGCTGGATCATCTCTTTGAAACCTCACATGCATAGCCTGAGAGCCATTCTCTGCCCTGTTTTGCAGTGCAGAGAGGCCACTTTCTCCAGGCCAGAGGAAACAACGTTCCTTGGTATCCCTGCATCTAGCTTCTCTGCCTCTGCACATACATGATGTAGAGCATGACGTGTCATTTCCACAATGCTCTTCATCTCTAGGAAAATCTATGTTCCTCTCTGACCTGTTTCTGCATCTGTAGAATAAAGTCCTGATGTTCAATCTCTCTGAGCTTAAGGCTTCAATATTCCATACTATCTTCTAAGTCCTCACATTACCTTTCCCTTTCTGGAATGCTTGGGAACATCCCAGTGAGCCATGGATGGTGGAGCTAGTGGGGAATATGATAGCTACTACCAGGTATTGTAGGACAAATGGTGAATGACTTTGAAATGGATCCAAAAGATGACCAATGTCTTTATCAGAAAACCAGGTGGTTCTGTGCTTCTCATTGCCTGAGGGACTTTTCAGAACTCTAAATTGTGGATAACTTGGAGCCATGAAAATAGTTATTGCCTATATATATGCAAAGGACATTTTCTGGTGAAAATGTAATTGGCTGACCACACCTCTTGTGGAACAAGCCTGTTTGGTTTTGTTTGTACATACTATAAGTCATTCTTGGAATTCTTTTTTGAACCAGTTCCTATATCTTACTATTTCCTTCACAAATCAATGAACTCAGTAAGAACTTTCACTATGCATTTGTTGTATAGTTTGATGAAAGACATGATTATGCTCTTAGAAATTACTCTTTATCAATTTGTAGCTAATTACAACATGTGTATGCTTGGGATTGCCAGCAAATGAGGATTAAAGTGGGTATCAGCCTTTCTCTGTTCTTCCTGCCCCGAGGCTACTTTTCTAGTCCAAGCCATTTTCTACACTGTGCGCCCTTCTGAAAGGCTTCATATGACTTCTATTTTTCCCTATTGTCCCCGGGATTCCCTCTAGGCCCCTGTGATCCTCTGCATTCCCTGGAAGGGAAACATTCTGCTAGCTCCCTACTGCTAAGAGATCCTAGAAGCACAAGCAGCTGTCTACTGACTTCTGTGTTCAAATCTGGCCCTTCACGATGGCAGACAGAACTGCCTACTCCAGGGTAGGGATGAGGATTTCATCACATCACACCAATCTGAATACACTCAGACACAGACATTCCAGGAACCAACTGAGATGGTCACTCAAGGGGCTGGTGTCCTGTACCTGCTTTCTGCTCACTGGTGAGAATTGGGGTCTCCCATGCCCCCATCAGGGCCCTTAGCAAGACTGGTAGAGCTTTGTGAAGCCAATTTTAACTAGTGAAGATAAGATTCAAACTACAGCAGGACATCACGAGTCCCTGCTTTAGGTGATGGGAATTTCTGAGGCTCTAGTCTTTCTCATGATGGTCTTTTCCAGGAGTCATCTTGCAGTTTTCAAAATGGATTTACAAAAAAAAATGGATTTACACTTATTCTGATTGGACCTGTACAACAACTGCTTGCACTAGGCAGGAGGTGTTTGTGCTCCACACACATACCAGGGAGATGCTGGTCAGAGGGGGAAAGTGATTGGCTCAAGGAGGTTGTGGCATGAATAGCACTCAAGCCAAGACAGAGCAATGCCCAGTACTTATAGTTGCATGCTTCACTCTGCCCTAGGCTGCGAGCTCCCACTTGGGATGTATGAGAAGTTTGTGCCCTTACACAAAGAGAGATGTAATTGAGTGAGTGTGTGTGTGGCAGGTGGACTCTGTTTCTTCCTCCTTTTCAGTCTCTCTCTCTCTCTCTCTCCCTCTCTCTCTATCTCTTTCTCTCTCCCTCCCTCTCTCTCTGGTCTTAGTATCAGAATACAGCTAGCTGCAGGTGAGACAGTGAGCGAATCACCAATGATAGTACAATTGTGGGGCAAAAGTGCAAAGGCGAAGACCAATTAAGCCTCGGGGCACAGCAAAATATTAACCTATATAGCATGGTATGTTTATCAGAGCTGTGGTAAGAACCTGGTAAAACCTCAAAAACAGATTGTTTGCATAAAATGAGAAATTGCCACAAAGAGAAAATAAGCCCTCTAGCTTCGTTCGATTGTAGTTGATTTAAACCCAAAGTATAAATCATTTAAGGTGCAAAACAAAAGATAGACAATAGGAAACAGGGAGATAGATCTTTTGCAAATGAGAAACAGACTTAGAGATGGAGGGAAGGAGAGGAGAGGGGAAGGAGAAATAAAAAGAATGAAGTTGCATATTGTACATGGACCAGTTTCACACAGTAGTTGTGATCATTATGTATACTGCAAGCATATACAAGAAAAAAATCATTACTTTTGGAGTGCACCTGGGCAATACATTAATAGTTCCCATCATCAGCTTTGCTGTAGAGAATACCTCTGACTCTCGCGTTCTGTTAACAGTTGCCTAGGTTACTTCCCAGGGACTTGAAAGCCTCTTGTGTTGAGAACATGGGCTTCTCTTCTGGGCCTACAAATATCTGATAGATGTTCAAAATGGGATAAATGATTGGCATCTCTGTCTTCATCTTGTGTCTGTGTCCCCATTGCTAAACTTTGCATCTGATTTGAGCCAGCTCTGCATGTAGACATGTTAATCACTTAAAATACATCTGCTCACTATGTGCAAGGCAAGAATGCTTTGTGCAGGATGGTGGCGCCAGATACACCAATAATCAGCGGCTTCCAGGATAAATTGACCATGAACATTTGATGGTCCAAGTGCATCACAAAAAGAAACGTCTTTTGAAACCATGCCTCTGACCAATGAAAATATCAGACTTAAGCCCACCCCAGCAAATCAATAAAAATCTTTGGCTCTTTTCCCTGAGAGCAGCAGCTTGTTTTCTCTCCCCACCCATTGGTCACTCTTCTTAGCCAAAGCCCCAGTTTGAGTGCAGTGTCTTTTCTTCTCCTCCAATAAAGCTGTGCCTGGGCGGAGTGTGTATACTTGCAGGATGTGGTCCAGTTTCTTTTCTACCATCTCTGGGTCAAGAGAGCCCATCTCCAGCATCACAGGTGCCAGAAAACCTGACCTATGATGACTTAGAAATTTGGGATTTCTCTTGTATAACAAGAAGATAGAGTGCTCAACATCAGAGCCAGAGATTCTATGATTTTTCAACCCTGTCTAATAAGGTAACCAGCAGGCACAGGTGGTTAAATTTAAATTTAGGTGAGCTGAAACAAAGGAAAATTGAAAAAGAATCCAGTGCTAAGTTACACTGGCTTATGGGTAAAGTATTGGGTCAATGGAGACATAGATGTTCCCATATAACACAGAAAGTTCTAGTAAACTGGCAATTGTCCGTTCTCTGCAAAGAGAGAAGGGAGGAGTAATGATACTATGTTTGTTCTTATTTTATCAAGAAAGGGAATCTTTTCCAGAATTCCTTCAAGACTGCTGCCAATTCCTTACCAACCTGGACTACATCAATGTCTATCCTAACTTCCAGGGAGAGTGGTATACCAAGAATCTTGAACAGGGCTGGGTATTTTGTGGCTTCAGATAGAACTGGAGTTCAGGGAGAGGGCAGATATTAGGCAGGGAGCTCTGCAGCTGGAAGAGGCTTCAAACTGCTTGGTTGCTTTGACTCTGAGCTCTTCTTTCTGCTCAGTGTGCTCCTCAAGCCCATGATCATCCCCATGTGCGCTCTTCTATTCCTCCTCCCTCTCCCCAGAAAATTCCAATTTCTGCAAATAATGACAACAACTTCCACCACCACCACCACCACCACAACAATCATGAAGCAAAGCAAAAATAAGAATTCTCAGGCAGGTGTTTTTGTGCAGCATGTTTTCTAGAGGTTTGCTCAATTGAAGGGACCTTAAATCACTTCAGTGCAAAGCATGTAATGCTAACAGCACTGAACCTTACCACTGTGTGATGTTTCTCCTCCCACCGTCTCTACTTAGCCATTCTTAGGCCTCCCATAAACCTTTCCTTCGTTAAGTAGGTAATTCAGGCTGATGCTCCAGGTCATGTCGAATGAGTGGGGTCTATCTGCATATCCACAAAACTCTGCAAAGAGCTTAGTAGTCTTCTCCAACATCTCTGCCCCTTCCTACCAACTTTGCCAGGCCCAGAGGTACGACACAGATTTATTTCCTCTCTGAATAAAAATGACATTGCCTGTCATGGAAATCAGGCACAACCACAGCTAATTTGGCTTTTAAATACTTTTTTCTTCTATTGCCTTCATGTGCAGAATTTGCAGGGTTGGACACTGAAAGAAGCAATTGATCAAATATTTTGATTAAGAACCAGGGGTTAACAGACTTTCAAAGAAATATAATAAAATGAAGTATTCTTAATTTTGGAGGCAGAGTGAGCCAGGGGTCAGATGTGAGTATGTGTTAATGGGCCTGTGTATTTAACCTCTCTGGAATTCCAGTTTTGCCGCCTGTGTGATGAGGGGGTTGGATGAAGAAGGGGTCCATGAATCACAGGCTGTTTGGGTAAACAGCCCTCAAATAAAGCATTTTCTATATTCCTAAAGGGCTGAGTAACAATAGAACAAGAAGATTTGACAGAAACTGGATGTGACCCACCAAACCTGGTGTAGTTACTTTTTGGTCCTTTATAGAATGGCTTTGGCCATTCCTGGATTAGACAGGGCCTGAAATTTTTTCTAAATCTTAATATCTACAAGTCTGGGTCTTAGTGGGCTACTAAGTCCAGGGCTTTGGTGACCTCAAATAATGACGATGGTTGCCCTCCTTTCTGGGATCTCTCCATCCCTACGTCTGAAGTGAAACCAAAGGGAGAATGACTAATCAGGGCCCAGTGCAGAAGCTGGGAGATGATGGTGACTTTACAGTAAACTTGCTGACGTGGAGAACAGTTTCCCTCAGCAGGTGAGCAGTGGCACCCACGTCAGATCCTGGAAACTGTGGGGCTGCGTGCTTGGCCTTTCCAGCCACAGCGGCAACCCAGGCGCAGTTGGCAGAGCCAGTTTCCCGGAAACACGGAAGCTGAAGGCAGAGTGGCTGGGGACAGGTGTCCACAGCTGTGACTACAGTCAGCTGGCAGTGTGGGGCACAAAGGCCTCTGCTAAGATTGGTGGGTGTGAGGGAGTAGATGTGGAAACTGAGTCATGTTGTCTCCTCCACTAGGGTACTGAGATTTTGGTTGCGGCTCTGACTTTGTAGCTATGCTCTTGGCCTCTTGCTATGTTGCTGTGGTAGCTTGGGACCTGTTCCTTGGAGCCTGGTTCCAGGCTTAGTGCCCTCACTTCTGTTCACCCTGGGGTGACTTGGGGAGAGTCACTTCACTTCTGCAAGATTTAGTTTTCTAGGCAGTGAAATGGTGCTAATGAGACTTCATCTAAAGCTCTTCTTAGGTAATCAGGAAGGTGAAAGGAAGCACTAGTAGTTGGGTATCCGTTACTCAAAATATTTGGGACCAGAAGTGTTCCAGATTTTGGAGACTTCTGAATCTTGGAATATTTTCATGGATGTTACCAACTGAGCCTCTCTAATCTGAAAGCGTGTTCTGAGACCTGACACTTCTGGAGGGTCACGTTGGTATTCTACAAGTTTCGGATTTTGGACTTTGGGATTTAGAATGCTCATCCCCTGTTATATGGAAAACCAGTTACAAGCATAAAAGTACTGTAAGGCCTCCAAATTTCAAGTGGAGCTACTTTAAAAAAAAGCCACGTATTGAATACTTACTATGTGGTAGGTGCCTTGGTAAGCTCTTTGCATGGTTTGTTCACTTAACCCTAACAACAGACTCCAGGTCCACCTCCTTACCCCCGTTTGTGGATGAGGAGTCTCTGGATCAGGTGCCTCTCAGAGGGCAGCACTGCGCTCTGACTGGCATGCATGCGGTGCAACAGCTTTTGCTTCTGATCATTTTTCAAGGCTTGGAAGGCTAGCACACCCTCTGAACTGATGCTCTCAGGTAGCTTTAAATATTCTTGAGTTTTTTTCACCTGGTTCCTTCATTCTGTTTGTGGGAACAACCAAAATTGCTTAAGACTAGCCTTACGTTTGCTGTGCCATAGAATTTTATCTTGGCTCCTGACTAATCACGCACAGGAAGGTTCCTACTAAAGCTCTCAACCAGAGCATTTAACTGGCTAGCAACTCTAGAGTCAAGAAAAGTGTTCTCAGGAAATAAAAAAATTGATCTAAAGCCTGAAATACAATAACAGCAATGACAGAACAGGGTTTTGGATGGGCTCTCCATGTTGTACTTGAAGTGCTATCTGTGCTGCTAGAGGTTTCAAAATCCTTTGATTTTTATCTTAGGGCTCCCGCTGTTAATTTTCACTTCTTTCCTGCCTGCATTCTGGATAATGGTGGAATGAAATCACTTTAGAATTGAGTTGTCCAGTTATAGAGTTACAAAAATGCTTTTATTTCTATCATCAGAAGCTTCCAGAGGTCTGGATAATGAAATAGATGTTGTCTAGAGGAGGAAACAGAGGCTTAGGGAGCTAAATGACTTGCTTTGGGCCACATAGTTACCACCCAGCAGAAGCAGGATTCCTGAGACCCAGTCCCCCCTCTGCCCTCATGGATAGCAGTAGAACTTACTCGAAGCAGCTGATTCTCTGCTTCAATCATGATTCCTCTTTTAAACTTCACAACAACCTGAAAAGTAGGCATGTATTACCACTGTAGTTCTACAGATAAGGAGACCAAGAATTAAGAAAGCCTTTCACTTTGTCCAAGTCTATTGGGCCAGTTAGGGGCAGAAGCAGGATTTAGCATAGTTCAGCCTGACCTTTGATGCTTTTCTCCTGCTGTTTTTTGTCTGTGCTGTCCGTGGCACAGCCAGGAAAGGTTTAGATGAGGGTGGGGGAAAGGCATGGGGTATTTTGCCCGTGAAATCCACTGAGATTTTACCAGGCTCACTGGAGAGCTGGGGAATAGTCTGGTGGGGGAGCTTCTGATGGGTTTGATGGTCTAGGTAGCTTTCCCAGAACCTACATGCTTAGGGAATTGGTATGCACTAAGACTACTGAAAGGATAAGTCCACAAACAGCCACTTGGTCAGTCTGGACAGGTGATGTGTCTGTGTCCAGGCATGGGGTGTTTACCTTTTCCATAGCTCAGAATTCAGGAATTAAAAGCAATTGTTAAGCACCTCCTGTGTACTTTGAACTCCCGGGAAGCTAAAATGTATATTTATTATCTTTATTTTAAAGCAGAAGAAGTGGAGGCCTGGAGAAGCAAAGTGATTTGCCTAAGGTCACACAACTGGATTTGTGCCCAGGTCTGTCTGGTTTTGAATCACTTTACCTGCTGCCTTTTCATTCAGCCTAGGGCCACTTCCCTTTCAAGTGGCACTTGCTGCTTTATTTCTGAACTGACTTGCTCCCAGCCTTGGTTTTTGGGAAAGTCCATGTGGGGCCCAGAGCTGAGAAAAGTCAGTTCCCAGAGACCAGGGTGCCGGTCCTGGTCATGAGCTCTGCTTGGGTCTGACGGCTCTTGTTTTCTAGAGCTTGTTCCATTACCAGCACCTGTGTGACCTGGGCGGGTTTTCCCCAGGTGATACTGGCGTTGGTAGCTGATCAGTGCCCACCTCCTATCACACATGTTCAGCCCCATTTCAGTTGGACACATTTACATCCAGTATTCATAGGGGCTTCCCCTGCATGGTGACCTTGCCATGACCTTGGCTCCACATTTCCCTTCTCTGGACCTCAGGGTCCCACCCGGTCATGGAGTGGGTCCCACTCTAAGGGCATAATTTGTGGCCTCTGTGACTTCGGTGTAAAATGCTAAGTTCTTACTTTGCCTTTTAAATTTTGATCTGTTAAAATACTTAAAATATTATAAAACATCCAAAATGGAACAAAACAGAATGACAACAAAAAACTCTTTCAAATCTTTTTTGGAGGGGTTGCACTTTTTTTTTTATTATAGTGTGGTCCATGCCAAATATAATTGCTTATTCTGTCCTCCATCCCTGTCCCCTCAGGAACGGGGACAGTAGACTATATTAGCTCTGGAGCAATGACTCTGAATGTGGTACATTCTCTCTTCACCATGGGCTCGAGCTAAACTCCTGGCATATAAGAATGAATACATACATTTTCCACCCAGGGGACTTTCTGCTTCTGTGACCAATCTTATCCCTCTCCCTCTCACAATGCTCAATTCATGGACAATTTTAAAAGCTCCTTCCTTCAGAGAGAAGCCGATTAGCCATCTGACAGCAGAGCTTTCTTTTTGAATAAGCTTTGGATGCTGAAGCCCAGGGAAAAAGATTGCTTCCTTTGCTGTACCATATGCCTTTTCTTTTTACATCTGATTGTTTTCCCAGCATCCTTTTCCTCTTTCCCTCCCCATCCTCAGCTGGCTCCCAACCAGAAGCATGGGTCTAGGGTGGAACAGGGGACATCAAACCTGGAACAGTGTCTTACCAGCTATAAGGAGAGCTGTAGGGTTGGAGTCTTTGGTTCCTTTCTTGGCCACTTTGTCCCTTTCAACTGCTTGCTATGTCCTGGCCCAGGATGAGGTACTTTTTTCCTTCCATCTCCTCTGAAATGTCAAAATCAGCTGTCTCTTCTTTGTGCCATCTGAGCTCTGGAGGTTTGCAGAGAGGCCTGATGTTCTGCTTTTTGTCCTCAGGAAGTGGACTCTGAGGCAAGTAGATTTGATTGGAAAAAAAAAAAAAACCCTGCAGAGTTGACCAAAAGGATCTGCTGAGGCCTCATTGAAATCGTTAGCACCGTGCCTGTCCTGCCCACAAAGTTGGGGCCCTGCTCTTCCGGGTTTGTGCTAACCAGCCGGGACTTTTCAGGTCAAAAGCAATTTTAGCTATTTGGTCCTCAGGAGGCCACAAGAGAGTCTGGAACTTTCACAGTATCTTGGCCTTGCTCAAGAACACCCAGTCATACCTCTTAACGGTTTTCTCTTCCTGTGTAACAAGTTACCTTGAACCTAGCAGCTTATTAGAACAATAAATATTATTTTTGTGCTCAATAGTGGGGGTCTGGGAATTTGGGAGCAGGTTATCTGGGTGGTTTTAGCCTCTAAAAAGTGTGACCTTTTATCTCAGCAGTGGAAATAGGATCATTAGCAAATAGGATAGCTGAGACTTATCTCACCGGTTTTTGGTATAAGCCTGGTGACAAAAATTATTAAGAAATATATTTGAAAGCAATAAGCCATAAGGAATATGACATGTGGGTGCAGTCAATCTATCCTGAGAGACTAAACATTTCCAGGATTGTGACATTCCTGTGTGTCCTCTCCCTATTGCATCTTCTTTAGCACCACCTCCTAACTCAAGAAGGCGGCAGGTCTTTATCTTGAGGTCTTTATCTTTCCCAGTCATTGTGCTTATCCTTTTATCCTACCTGGGTCCCTGAACACTGCTTTGCAGACTTTTAAACCATGCCATTCATTTTGTAACCATTTGATCTTATTTTCACTGGACATGTTCTTTTACATGTGGATCTGTTTTATATTTTCATCTGTTTTTCAGGCTATGTAATACTTCACTATGTGATATTTCACCATGTGGCAACACCGTCATTTATATTTTCATTCTCTTGTTGATGGATACTTTGACAGTTTAAAATTCCCTCCAGATTAATTGCAGAAACGCTTCCTATGTGGATCAACAGGAAGTTCCTGGCTCCCCCTTAAGACTCCATCCTACCCTCAAGATATGTGGGAACCTTCATGACTTTCTTAGTTCCTAAAGGGTTATTCTTAGCTCCTAAAGGGTTTAGTTGAGCCAGTCTGTGGCTGCCTTTGCTCCCCTGAGTTGGTGACATTGCTCAAAATGTGTACCACAGGTCCTTTGTGTCCTTATCCCCTGACACAGAGGCACCCTCAGAACAACTGGGGTTGTGAGTATGACCCAGAGAATGAATGAGGGGCGCGCCATTGTAGGGGCAGTCATGAGGGGTCCCAGCATCCTAGAAAATGCTGGTCAAGATAAAGCCATCAATAACTTCAATCGACAACCTTTTGACCCTGTGAAGTTGAGGAACTGCTGTAAGGCCCCTGGAGAAGCAGTCAGGTGGCTTCATTGTCAGCAGTAAGGTCTCAGCCTTTACATTTTAGCTTCTTCATCTGTAAAGAGTGTTACTCACAGGACAAAGGAAGTCATCACCACTGGGTGTTCAGCTGGAAGTAACCTCATTGGGTTAGAGTGCCCACCCTGACTGACAAGGCCTCTTTCCTTTTGCCTCTTTAGGCAGTCTTTCTCACCTGGGTTTCCCTGTGGGGCACCTGTTTAGCCTGGACAGCATCTCACATAGAAGTCACGGCCGAACCACTATTCTTGGGACAAGAAGACAGGTTCCCCCGTCTGTAAGCACAAGGTCAATGTGTCTCTCCATAGAACTGCTGTCAAGGTGAACTTGAAGGAGTTTGAGAAGATGGTGTAGGGAGGGTGAGGGTCTATCTTTGGAGGCAGTGTGCTCTGTTGTCAATGGTCTGACTTTGCAAACATCAGAGTCAAGGCCTGCTGCCCCACAACCCTTTTGAGTGTTCTAGAAGCTGTGCAGACAGACCCTGGATAAGCTTTGGTGAATGTGAAAATTCCTAGCATCAAATGTCAAAACATCCCTGAGTCTTTTCCTGAATACCTTTCTGTATTTCCTTTAAGTATGACTTCATTTTCACAATATCCACAAACAAAAGAAGGTTGTGCAATATAAACTTGTTTGCAAAGGTATAGAATGCCATATATTTCTAAGGTGTTGTTAATGATACCTGTCTTAGTTACTTTTCACTAGTCACTGAGACAAAATACCTGATGCCCAAAGTTGGGAAAGGAAAGGTTTATTTCTTACAGTTTTTGGAGGTTTGTCCATATTCAGTTGGCTCCAAGGCAGGGTGGCATGGCGGGGCTGCAGTTCATGGCGGCTGCAAACAGCAAGTGGAAACCGGCAAGAGAGAGCGACACGCCTTCTTCCTGCCATTACATCATATCCTGGCTCCACCCCTAGGCCGGTGTAGCACTCACACCCCCAATCCAAGCACTAGACAATGAACCAATCACAAATGCATAATGCAAAGGCATGAGGCTTGGGGGCCACTGACATAAACCATGACAATACCACAGAGTTTTGTCACATTGGTGAGAGTGACAACCTCCCCTACTGGGGACCAAGATCATTGGTAGTTTTTATGTCTCTGTCTTAATTCCTTTGCTCTCATTACTGAGACAAAACACTTGACACTCAAAGTTATAGGAAGAAAGGTTTATTTAGCTCACAGTTTGTGGAGGTTTCAGTCCATACTCAGCTGACTTCAAAGCAAGGTGGTATGGCATAGGGGCAGCAATTCAAGGCAGCAAGAGACAGCAAAAGCAACGAGAGCAAAAAGAGGGAACAGAAAGCCTCTTTTCCTCCCTTATATTGTATGAAAGCTATCAGCTCTAGGGAAGGTATAGTACTTACACCATCTCTGTACCCTCCTCTTACAAAGGCTCAGGATTTTTACAAAGTGAGGACCCTGACCCCCTGCTGAGTCAGTTAAGCTTCTAAACCTCTCAAGTGGACACAGTGCAGAAACCATTACAGTCCCGAAATCCAGTGAATAGCTTTCTGTCCTTATCTCATTCAATTTCTCATCTAGCTATACTTTTTTCTTATTTCCTTTATGGTTTTTTCCCACATGTCACTCATGGGTTCTTCTCAGCCTCCTTTGCCATCTCTTCATAGCAACCTTAAATGTTGTAATCCTTGGGAAGCATGTTCTATGCTCTCCTTTTTGTTCTCTGTCCTCATAGAATTCTAAGAAGTACATCTTAGCTGATATTTGACAGTGGCTTCAATCCCTGATCACACAGTGATGACTTCTACAGTTTTCCAGGGCAGGTTTCTTCTGTGGGGGTCAGGTCTAGAATTCAGTTGCCTGCTGAACACCTCTGTGTAATTGTCTTGTGGGTACATCATTCTTCAGGAGTCCAAAGCAACCCTCTCTATTCCATCCCAACCTCCTTTGTTCCTCTGAAAGTTTCAAAGTGTTTACTTCATTGCTCAAACCAGAAACCCTGGGATCATCTTGACATGTTTCTTGTCTTTTGTCTCATATGTAAAGACCCACCAGGTCCTGTTAATAGCATCTTTCTTCATTCCCATGGCCAATAACTCATTTATTGCAATAGCCCCTTACCTACCTTCTCTGTCTTCAAAATTGCACACTTCTAATTCAGTTATTTATTTATTTATTTTGAAGGTAATAACAATACAACAAGACAAGACAGAACAATTGAGACAATGCAGTGAAAATGGTACAGAGCTTCATAGCAGGATACCAGGATAACAATAATAGGTACCATAGTACATCTAGTTATCTTCACAATAGTTGTCCATTCAATCAGGTAGAGCGAAATCAAACCAAAACCAGAACATTATAAAACCAATGAAAAGAGAATATTGAATAGAGCAAAACAATCAGAACAAAGCAAAACAGTGAAAGCAACATTTGCCTTCAAACAGAAGATAGAAGTAAATCCACTATATTTGCTATATTGCATACAGTCATCCTCCCAAGAGATGCTCAGACCTCTGTCCCCAGTTGCTAATGGGTGGGGTGGGGTAGAGATGTTTAATTCCCAGCCTGCACACCAGTAGGCTCATGGGAGCCACTAACCAGTTCTCCTCTTCGCTTGCACCAGAGGGAGGTGTGAATTGCTTTCTTGTGCAGCCATCTAAGTTCCACCTCTAATTCAATTTTTACACTGCAACCAGAGAGATCTTTCTAAAGTACAGTCAGATCATGGAGATTTCTGTCATGTCAGTCACCTTGCTTCTGCCATCAACCCTCGGGAGGCCTTATAGAAGGAGAGAATGGCATGGGGTGCTGAGTAACTAGCACAAAACCTGAGGGGGACTCTTGGGAGGAAAGACTTATTATTTGGGATGTGGAGGGAATGTGAGGCAGCCTCCTCAGGGACCAGGTATGACTGTTGTTCTTTCCTCTCATCTGCAGTTTGCCTTGGAACACTGGTACACTGCTGCGAGTTGGAAAACT
>PVJX010044543.1:0-13139 GCA_004027295.1 Dolichotis patagonum
GATGCTGGTCTCTGGGAGATTTCCTGCGGGTGAAGGGCGGGGCTACGGGCCCAAACAGACCTGGCCAAGATGCGGTCTCCGGGAAGATCCCTGCGGATGAAGGGCGGGCCTACCAGTCCCAGACAGTCAGGCCGAGATGCCGGTCTCAGCAAAGTTTCCAATCCAAACAGCCCAGGCAACTCTGCGGGTCCAGAAGTTTCCCGGTCCCAAAGAGTCAGGCCGCAATGTGTGTACTGCTCTCTACCATCTTTTATCTACCCAAAAAGTTAAAGCTCATTGCTTGCCCATCCCCAAGACAGACATATTAAATCCGTATTTGAAGTGTAGGTGAACCTTTTCCATTTACAGGTAGCAGTCTGTACAGCAGTAATGTTTCTTTTTTAGTGCATGTATATAATGCAAAACAATGATATCTTGATCACCTTCAGTCTCTTTAGCCCTTTCCTCTAAACTCCCTTCCCTATCTCCAAGAAGCTATCTTCTAGTTTCCACTCATCTCTCCTTTATTTTATTCACTTATTTATTTATATTTTAGGTGTCTCATATAATAGAAAGTATGTGATTTGTAACTTTTTTATATGTAACTTTCTGAGTCTGATTTATTTCGTTCAACATGTTAGTCTTGAGCTCCATCCACTTCCCTAAAATAAAATTATTTCATTTTTCTCTGTGGGCAGTAGTCCATTGTATATATGGACTATGTTTTCTTTATCCATTTATCTGGTGCCAGTCATTTGGGTTGTCTCTGGAGCTTAGCTACTGTGAATTACACTGCTATAAACATGGGTGTGCACATATCCTTAAATTATGTTTCTTAATGAAGAGTTTAAAGCATAAAAGCTCCAGGAGACATTTTAATGAAAAATGGCTGCTATTTCTCCAAAATGATAACTGTGAGTTTATTCCATTTTGGTTAAGAGCTGCTCATTCTGTAGGATTTCCAGTGAATCATTGCTGTGGTATGTTTAGCTTTGCACAACACCTTGTATGTTAGTTTCCTACTTGTTCTACATAGATAGGATTAAATTGAGTTGCATTTTCTGATAATAGAACTGGTGAATCGTTGACCTATGACTGAGTTACATAAGTCATATATATATATATATATATATATATATATATCACAATTGATTGTTTATGCATATGAAGACTGAAATTTCTTGACACTTGAATTTTTATCTTTAATGGAATACGTTCATTGATGTTTTCCAGGGAATGATGATTGATGAAGCAGATGAATTTGTAGCAGGGCCACAAAACAAATTGAAACGTCCTGGAGAGCCCAGTCCTATGTCAGCTAAGAGAAGGAGGAGTATGTCACTGCTATTGAGGAAACCACAAACACCACCTACTGTGACTAATCATGTGGGCGAAAAGGGATCACTGTCGGCCTCGTGGCTCTCATCATATCCAAACCTAAAACCCACCCTTGTACATTCAGGTATACAATAGTGGTTGTGATGTCCTAATGGCTCCTACAGCACTAAGACGCGCAG
This sequence comes from Dolichotis patagonum, assembly GCA_004027295.1. NCBI lineage: Eukaryota > Metazoa > Chordata > Mammalia > Rodentia > Caviidae > Dolichotis > Dolichotis patagonum. The sequence continues at coordinate 1,497 of PVJX010044543.1, forward strand.
TAACTTTATTTTCCTTTTCTTGTGTTCCTTTTTTCCCATTAGGTAAACTATTATTGCATCATCTATGTGGTAGCTACAACAGGCCTTCTGGGAAGCAGGGGCACTGTTTCAAAAATCTCAGTCTATTTGGGGGAAGATCCATAATTATATAGAAATTAACACATTATATTGATGTGTAATTAGTAAGTAAAACATGGCTTAGTAAGTAAATATCATTAAATGATGAAGTGGAGTGTTACGTGCATGCTCGCTACAACCCTTTGGAGCAGGTTTCTGAGGAAGGTAGGATGAATGAGCTAAGAAGATGAATCTGCACTTGCTTTCTGTGCTGTCACCTGTGTGCTCTAACTCAGTGTCATCTGGTCTCTTCCTCCTTGGCCCCACTGAAACCATTCCCAAGGTCACCAGAATCTGTTGCACTTGTCTTTCCTTCCAGCAGCACTTGACAGTTTCTTACCCCCTCTTCCATGGAAGCGTCTTGTGTTCCCAGATATCTTGATTTTTTTCCCCTATCATATTGGCTCCTTTCTACCTATCCTGTTCTTCTGCTTTCTCCCCTTTCTCTTCCACCTGTGGATACTGTAGGGGCCCAAAACTTAGTCCCAGGACCTCTTCTCTTCAGTGCAGTCTCTCCCTGGGTAATGCCATGCAATCTTGGAACTATAAATTTGGTTTTCTATTTCAACAGCTCTGATATTTATACTTCTAGACTGCAACTTGCTCCTCAGCTCCATACTCTGATTTACCCAGGGACATGGCATCTCGTCAAGTGTCTAATAAACATACAAAACTCAATGAGCCTGGGACATAGCTCAGTGGCGTAGACCCTGCCTGGCAAGCACAAGGTCCTAAGTTCGATTCCTGGTACCAAAAAGAAAATCTCAGTGGGTTTCAATTGAAATACAGAACATATCCTCCTCCAAAACAGCTCTCCTCACATCCTCCTATATGGATAATATATATTCAGTGATGTTAATAATATCCAGCACCTGTGGGCATTGGGAGGGTAGACAAACCCTGGACTGTAGTGTTTGCATATTTCCCTAGTATAAGTAATGCTAATATTACCAATGGCAAGCTGTGGACCTGAAGTTCCTGAATCAGAGTCAGGAAGAATTAGCCACGATCCACTGTCAAGAGTAGTGTCTGCTGGCTCCTGCATACCTCTGGCACTGTCATTTACCCACTGGGTCAAGTGATAAACTTTGGATTCATCCATGGTTTTTTCTTTTATTCTTCTCTCACTTCCATCCATTTAGCAAGTCCAGGAAACTTGACATTCAATATAATCTCTGCATCCTACCGTATCTCTGTCTCTGATTCCTCACTGCCATCATCTCTCACCAAGCTACTATGATAGCTTCTTTTCTCATCTCCCAGACTCCTTTTGTTAATCCTAACCTATTCATTATCCTGCAGCCAGAGAGATCATATAGGCAGGGAAATGCGGTGAGGCCATGTCCATCCTGATAACCCGACTTCCACATTCCTAAGTATCCAGATCACAACTTGAACTCATGACTATGGGCCACAGGCTCAGCCTGACCTGGCTCCACCAGCCTCTCCTTACCCTGGTCCCGACAGTTTCTTCCTTGCTCTCTCTGCCTCTGCCCATCACTCTGTGGCCCTGGTTCAGCCCCTCCTGGCCCTTCCTCTTGCTCTTAGCTCAGCCTGCACCCTCTCTCTGCATCTGCACAAGGTTGGTGTGTCTCCTCCTCAGGCTCTACTCAGCAGACACCTTCCCAAAGACCCTTCCCCCTTCCAAGGTCCTGGAGGTCCCCTCTGTGGCTTCCTCTCATATGCCTGCCTCCTCCCCCATGGCAAAGTACATTCCAAGAAGGACAGGGACAGGTTCTGTCTTGCTCACTATTGATCCCTAGATCCTGGCACAGTGCCTGGCACAGCAGAAGATGTGTAAATGACAGAGAGATAACAGACTGGGAGTAAAAGGAAAACTATTTTCACAGAGAAGTGAACAAGAGAATTGCACAGAGTGGGTTTTTTGGTGATGGAGTAGAAACAGAATGTTCAGCCCCAATGAGCACCACTTTTCCCAGAATATTTGACACAGACAGGAGGCAGAATATGTTCTATACAAGTTATCTGCCTTCAATCTATGTGACTGAGATGACATCAAGTGAGGTTTGTTGCTTTATACCTTGTAAAGCATAACAAACAGATTGATGCCAAACCATGATTACCAAGCACCTGTGTTTATTAGTTGTGCTATCTTGGTTTCTGTATTTTTGTAGTGGCTAGAGGGAATAAGGGGGTCTTGTATTAAATTCTTCAGTTCAATCTGAGGAGTCTCAGATTTCTACCTGGTACATCCTCCCGCTTCATGAAATAAGTACCTTTTTCCAAACTGAGGCGCACAGTGATGTGCTTGTGGGATTGACATAATGTACTTACCTCATGGCTCAACTTTTTAATTTGCTTTCTAGATGGCGCTGTCATTCATGATGTCCATGAGGAGAAGATGGAAAATGGGCAGACCCCTCCTGATAGCTTCTTGTCAAAATCTACCCCAATAGAGCTTCTGAATGTTACAGGAGATGGCTTTCCATCCAATCAGTTGGACTCTCTGTCTGATGACTGTACTAGCCTCAGGAAAGATGGACAGATTCACAAACCCGGTAATAATGTCCTTGTAGGAGGAGCTCCAAACTGCAGTCTGTCTGTAGATGACCAAAATATCACAGTACCATCTACTTTGGAAACTAGGCCAAATACATTGCAAATCACTCCCGCGATGGCACATGGAATCAATGCTGATATAAAACACCAATTAATGAAGGAAGTTCGAAAGTTTGGACGAAGTAAGTAGTGAAGGAATAGCTATCAAAAATACAATTGGAAGTTTTTCATTCTATGGTTCAGAATAGATTCAAGCTACCTCTTGAGATATATTTTTGGGCAATATTGAGTTTTTACATAATTTAAAGCAATTCCTCTGGCTTTAACAAAAAAGATACAATCACTTTTACTCCTTTTTTTGTAGTAGTAGTTTCCCTTTACTGCTATAACAAATTATCTCAGAATTAGTAACTTAAAACAACACAAATTTACTATCATAAAGTTCTGGAAATTAAAATTCTGGAGATATTTTTCGCTGAGCTACAATGAAGGTACTGGCCGGTTCCTTCTAGGGGCTTCATGGAGAATCTGTTTCCTTGCGTTTTACAGCTTTTAAAGGCTACCTCTTTGGCCCATGGCCCTTTCCTCTGTCTTCAGGTCAGCAGCATTAGCACATTTTCTGCTCTCTAACCCCTACTCCTTTGCCTATGTCTTTTCCTGCTGATCTTTACTGTTCTGACTTAAATTGATTCTTGGGCCCACATGCATAAACCTAGTTAATCTCTCCATCTCACTATCCTTAGTTTAAATATATCTGTAAATAGGATATATAAGGTAATTATTTGCAGTCTCCAGAGATAAGGACAACTTTGAGGAGGTATTCTTCAGCCTCCCACATTTAGTTAGTGTTTCAAAGCTTTCTTAGTAGATATATGTAGGCATTTTGATTCGTGTTTAAAATACCAACTGTATCCAACTGTCTGCCCATGAATAATGCTTATTGAGGATGTATAATAATTTTATTTTATTTCCCATTTGTATTTAAAGTTCTCTGATTATTTTAATATCTTTAGAGTATGAAAGAATTTTCATTTTGCTTGAAGAAGTACAGGGACCTCCGGAGATGAAGAAACAGTTTGTTGAATTTACCATCAAGGAAGCTGCAAGGTGAGTATAAACAGGTATACTTCAGGGTTTGTTTTGAGCAGTTGTGTCCCGATGCAGAACAAAGAAAGGAACCAGCTCTGTCTTGATTCTCTCAAATTTGGTCCTCAGTCATAGATAAGGCCTCCTCTCGAGAGAGATGTTTAGACTGATAGGTAATTACGTGAGGCCAGTTCATTCATTCGTGTAGACCAATGTGATCTTGGGTTCTCAGTTGGCATTATCAGTATTGTATTTGTATCAGTATCAGTATCAGTATCAGTATTTGCTAAACCAGTATTTGCTAAATCAGTATTTACATGTAGATTGTAAGCTTGACTTTGTATCCCTTACAGTGTGCATTGTACACTGTAAGTGCTATAAGTATCTTTCAGTTAATAAAATTTCTCTTTGCTTTCAGGTTTAAAAGACGAGTCTTAATTCAGTACCTGGAGAAGGTACTAGAAAAAATAGATTCCCATTACCTTCTCAACAATGTTAATCATGTAAACAGCAGATCATCATGTTAACGCAAAGACCTGTGAGAAAAAAGGACAAGTTTTCTGTGTGCTATGTAATGGAACTGGATATTGTTGAAGCATCCTAAAATGTTTGAGTCAAGGGAATTGGCCTCTGGAGTCTCAAAAAAAATAATGGTGGAACTTTTTAGTTTTGTTTTAGGAAAAGTTGGGCTTTTATCTTAGGAGTTTTGATTGAAAGCACCCATTTTTGTTTTGTTGTTTCTTTTCCCAATTGAGGAAGGTGGTGCTGTTAATTGAGTGTACTAAATTCATAAAACACTGCTGCCCCTACCTACCATAGGTAGTAAGGGTTCACTCATTTAAACTTCGCCATCCCCAGCATTTTCTGAGTGAAGAGGGAGCACCAGAAAGTGGAGCACTACTTAAAATGGTCTTACCATGTCCTTTAGAAAGAATAAGCGTACAGAATCAAAGTGGCTGTCTTGTGTATGCTAAAGAGTGTTTAATAATCCATAGTTGTGCCTTTTAAATGATGCAGTATTCAGGATAGTTGGAATCAGAGTAAGAAGCTGCTATTTGGGTAACTTATTTTCTTTGGGAAGGGCCAGGGAGAGTCACCAAACAATCTACCTCCAACTCTCTTCTATTTTGTCTACAGACATTACAAAGTACACCTGAGGCTGTCCTAACCCTGGACATTTTGTTCTTGCATGTGACAACAAAAAGTCTTCAGGTGGACTTAAACATTCTGTGCTTTGGAAGCACTAAAAGAAAAAAAATAATGTGTATATTTACTTTAATGTTTATACAAAAGTTTATATGGAACAGTATTATTATGTTTATATTAATTTGTAAAAATGTAAGTGTTGAAAGATTTTGACTTTGCATATATGAAATAAATCATTTTATTGATTTTCACAAATTCATTAATGATAGAAAAGTTTCTAGTCATGTTTCTTGTGATTTGTTATTCTATTCCTTTCAGAAAAAAAGTTCATACTTCTAAGCAAATGAAAATGGTAACATAAAGATTTAAATTAACGAGCATCACTCAGAGGACTGAATGATATTAGTGAAAAGATACTATGAGGTCCAGTCCCTCCCAAGCAACACTAAAGGGAAAAAAACTGTCAGAGTCAAAGTTATAGGAACTCTGAAATATAGTCTAATGTTTACAGCAGCCAAGTTAGTGCTGAATTATGAGAATCATTGAAATCCAGTGGGAGAGTTTTGTGGTATTTAAATTTATCTTTGCCTAGCCTCCTCCATGGTGTGACTGGTTTGGAAGATGCCAGCCTGAATCCCAAGTATGGACTCCTGTTTCTGAAGTGAGAAGACCAGACTTTATCCGCAAGCAATTGTGTTTGTGTGTTTTAACCTGTCTGGAAGCTCTCTAGGCTGACAAAAAGGGATTAACTATCTTTGTCTGACATACCTTCAAATTCTCTCAGGGGGGAGAAACAGCTATGTGTAAGATAGCCCTCAGAAATATGTCAAGACAAATGGACAAGCTACTCCCTGGGGAAAATAATACATAAGCCAAAAATTTGGGAAAGAAATCTGGGGAATAAGATACTTTGGAGAGTATCTGCTTTAATATTCTCCCGCATATACCTCGGTGTCTAGAAAATCATGTGCATGCACAAAGCAGGGCTCCTATCCATAAAAGACCTGAGAACACCATAACATTTCACCTGTCTCTAATCTTCAGACTCAGCACAAGCAGGAAATGAAAAGCTGAGTCAAGTTGTAAACTGTCTGCTTAAATATTGAAGGAGTGTCCCAGTATAGAGCCAATTTACAATCACACCTTGGTACTTGACTACTTTAAAACTCATCGAATTTGGTACTGGATGCATTTTGACATAAAATTTGTCTCAGTACTCACCTGCATTTGCTAGGGATTCACAGATTAGAACTTGTCAGTGTCAAATGCCTCGTGATTTGCTACCCTTCCTAGCCAATACAGTTTGTTCGGTACTCATCCATTTTTGGTACTCCACACCACCTGAAATCAATTAATGATGAGTACCAAGATGACACTTCACCAAGATCTGGAGAGTATTTTTTTCTTTTTACTCTAGGAATTTGAGGAAATCTATGGTGAACCACTAGCTAACTTCAAGTAAAGGCAACAGACTGTGCATGACAAAAAACAGTCCTTACAAAGACAGTTGTGTTTTGTTGTTATTGTTGTTTGAGATTGGGTCTTGATATGTGGTTCAGGCTGATCTTGGACTCTCTATGTAGCTCAGGTTGGCCTTGAACTGTCAATGATCCTCCTGCCTCTGCCTCCTGGGTGCTGGGCTTACAGGCATGCACCACCATGCCCAGCTCATAATTAGTTTAGAAGAGTTAATAAACCTCTATAACCCACTAATAATCCTAGCAGGATTCAGAATGTCCAGTCATCATAAATGTCCAGTTTTCAATAAAAGTTAGTATGCAAAGAAACAAGGAAGTATAGGCCAATAGTGAGAGGAAGGGGTAACAGACTCTCACTCAGAAGCCATAGGAATTGGACATAACATGCAAATATTTTACAAATAAGGGAAACTAGCACATGGCTTAGGACAAAGAACTAAATAAAATCAGAATGATGTAAACAATGCTTCTAAAGAGAAAAAGGGAACCAAATAGAAATTATGGATCAGAAAAACACAATAACTGACATGAGAAATTCCCTAAAAGTGTTCAATAGCAGGCATGAACAGACAGAAGAATCTCAACTTGAAGAAAGGTTGACTGAAGTATCCAGTACGAGGAAGAAAGAAGAAAAAAAAGAATTAAGAAAAATAAATAGACCCAAGAGATTTATCCTTTGCCTCAGCGATACTGTCCAGCATAACAACATCTACATAATAGGATCTCAGGAAATAGAGGCCAAAAGCAGCATAAAAAATATTTAAAGAAACATTGGCCCCAAATTCCCAGTTTTAATACTAGACACAAATCGGTACACCTGACAAGCTGAAGGAACTGCAAAGATAAAACTCAGAATACCCTAAGACACAAACTATTCACAGACAAAGTGAATCTAGAAACTACTTGTCATGCACATGGGGTCGGCACTAACAGCTGATTTTTCATCAGGAGTATGAGAGGCCAGAAGGCATGTTTAAAGTGCTAAAAAGGGAGTGGGGGATGTAACTCAGTGGTAGAACACTGGGAAGAAAGCATGAGGCACTGCATTTGATCAACACACACACACACACACACACACACACACACACGGAGAAGACTTTCGGATAAAACTAAGGGAATTTGTCATTAGTAGAGTCCCCTATAGCAAATGTGGTAACACATCCATCAGGCTGAAATGAAAGGGCAGAGAAAAAAGAAGCAAAAAGAGCACCAGCAGAGCCAGGGATTTAGCTCAGCGGCATAAGCACCTGCCTGGCAAGCGCAAGGTCATGAGTTCAATCCCTAGCACCAAGAAGAAAAAAAGAACCAGTAAAAGTAACTGCATGGGTTACCTATATGTTTTAGTCTAAGGAAACAGGGAGGAGGTAATATAGTATTGGGCGATGAAAGAGTTTTGGTAATAGTGGTGGTGGTTGTATAACATTGTGAATATATTTAAAACCACTTAATTGTATACCTAAAATTGATTAAAATACCAAATTTTGTATTTGACTATAATTTTAAAAAATCAGTATGTTACTTGTTTAATAATCAAGTCCTATTCCTGTGACTATGTTGTTAAATGAATTGATTGCTATATGAAGAATTGTACATAGTGTGTCCATTGCAATATTCAGGACAAAGAAATGGTCAAAGGAAACTCTGACTTGATGACTTTGTTTTTATTTGCATAACTCACATGCAGTACTGTAATGTATAAACGTAAAACTTCAGTAGTATATTAATACAGTATAATCAACAAGAATTACAGTACGAGGTGTGCTGTACAAAAAAAGACATTGAGGTTCCATAAACAAGATGTATAGAACTGTACAAAAAAAAAAGGAAAATGCATCGTAAACCCAAGGTGCAGGTAATAAGACAAAACTGCCTCAATGACAAGTCTGAACAGTCACTAAACGGGTAGATCGTTACACAGACCATTAAATGAGGAATATCTAACTTAACCTACTAAAAGCCATTGAGTCATACACTTAAAATAGATTGCATGGCATGTGAATTATATCACAGTAAAGTTGTTTGCTGAAGATTGCAAAAGTTTTCTTTTTCAGTGCAATTCAACTGCATGTTTTGTACAAGAGACTCACTTTAGGTTCAAGATCACAAGTAGAGTGAAAGTTAAAGTATAAAAACGGATAATCTATACAAACTTCAACCAAAAGTGACATAAGTGGCTATCCTTACATCAGACGCAACAGGCTTGAAGTCAAAAATTGCAACAAGAGACAAAGAAGGATCTTAAAAATTAATAAATAGGTCAATCTTTCAAGAAATAAAAATTCTGAATATAAGCATAAAACAAGCTCCTCAAACTAAATGCAACAAATTGACAGTTTAAAGGGAGAAATGTAGAGTTCTATAATAATAGTTGGAGACTTCAATAATGGATGAATAAGTAGTCAGAAATTAATAACTAGAGGACTTGAGCATTACCATAAATGAATTATACCTAACAATACTTATAAGAACACTCTACACAACAGTAGAGTATACATTTTTCTAAAGTGTTTATGGAATATTCTCTAGGATTGACTATAATAGGCCACAAAACAAGTGAAAATTAAAATGTTGAAATCATAAAAAGTAACTTTACCATAATGGAGTCAAACTAGTTACATCAGTAATAGCAGTTGGATCCTTACCTCACATCATATACAAAAATTAACTCAATTGATAAGTACCTAAATATTAGGACTTAAAACCATAAAACTTTTGGAAACTTTGGTATAAACCTTAATGACCTTAAATTTGGCAATGATTTTTTAGATATAGCATCAAAACACACGCTGGCCATGGTGGCACATGCCTGTAATCCCAGCATTCCATAGGCTGAGGCAAGAGGATTGCCTGCGCTACCTAGTGGGTTCAAGCCCAGCTCCTGAACTGCATAGCAAGACCCTGAGTAAAAGAAAAATCAAAACACATGCAACCAAAGTACGGGAAATTTTATTTTATCCACATCAAAAACTATGCATCTCAAAAGACTATCAATAGAGTGAATAGACAGCCTACAAAGTGGGAGAAAATATTACAAAGCTTACATTTGATAAGGGTCTAGTCCATAATGTCAAAAGAATTCTTTCAACTCAACAATAAGATGGCATAAAGAATAAAGTAAAGGAGTTGAACAGACATTTCTCCAACGAAAATACACAACTGACATGCATGAAAGATAATAAAAATCAGTCTTCAGAAATTACACATATCAAAAAACAATGAGATAGCCATTCACAACTACAACTAAGACTGTAATTTTTAAAAATAGAAATAAGATAGAAAAATGAGAATCTTCATATATATTGAAGTCAAGAAAGCAAAACGGTAAAGCCACTGTGGGAAACATTTTGGCATTTTTTCCCTTAAAAGTTACCACTGAAGCTGGGAGTTGTGGTGCACATTTATAATCCTAGCACTGGAGAAGATAAAGCAGAAAGATAGTTCAAGGCCAGCCTGGGCTACATAGAGAATTGGAGGCCAGCCTGACCTTCATAGTGAGATCCTGCCTCAGCATAAACAACGAACCATGGGAATACCATATGACCCAGCAATTCAATTCCTATGGATGTATCCCAAAGAATTGAAAAAGAGATGCTAAATAAAACTTACACACAACTGTTTGTGTCAGTACTATTTAAAAAGGTGGAAACAGCTCAAATGTCCATCAGTGGGTGAGTAAGCAGTGTGGTATACATATATAATGGAGTAGCACTGGGAACAAAAGGAAATAAAATCCTGATACACATTACTACATAGATGGACATTGGAAGCATTATGCTAAAAGAAAGAAGGCAAAAATAGAACACATATTTTTATTTCATTTATGTGAAATGCAAACAATTGATAGATTTGAAAAAGCCATGTGGCCCTCAGACCTTGCACCCGCTCCGCCGCGCGCTTCCTGCGCAACCCCTGCTGGCCCTGAGGAAAGCCGCGCTGCCTTCAGACCTTGCACCTGCACCACCAGGCTTCCTTTGTGACCCCTGCCGGCCCAGAGGAACACCACCCCAATGGCCATTTCCCTTGGTGACCCTCCCCATCTCCTAGACCAAGTACTTGAGCTTTGGCTCCCACTCCTCCTCCCAGGACATTGAACTGCAGTGGATTAACCATGCTGAGTCGAAGGCAGACTCAGTGACCTCTCACCCAAACAGAAGACTTCAGCTGGCTCCAATCGCTATGCTCCTGTACTTCTCCTGGCATTCTTCCTACAACTTCAACAACCTGTTGAAGTTACAGCTTCACTAAGTATATGAAATCACCACCAAATTCTCTTACATTCAGCTTCTTCACTGCCTGAAGTCCAGTACTTGGGCACTTTCTAATGTCTTTGGGAAGATTTGTCATTAAATCAAGGACTGGAAAGGCTAGAATGCATTGGCATGGCAGTTTTCCTTTTTTCAGCTTGTTAATTTTTTCCCTGACTTTTCTCATTCAAAAATTTTCCTAAGGATGCAACTCTATTGGTTTATTTTTAATTTTTTAAATTTTGTTTTGGTGAGAATAGGATCATACAGGATGAAACAGAATGAACCCACTCAGAACAAAACTGTGAAAGCGATATAGGACTTCAAAATAAGACAGCACCCCACAGATGCCCGTACTGATGTCACCGGCCCACTCCTGGGCCCAGGACCACCTACACCACCACCCTGTGCTTCCCCAGTGCCCCACGGATGCCTGGACCCAGGACAACTGCTGGTCCCTCGGGGACACTCCTTACCTCCTGGACCTAATACGGCTGTTGATCTTCAGCTCCCACCCTTTCCTCCAGAACCTTTGGTTACAGTGGATTTACCGTGCTAGCTTGATGGGAGCCAGTAACTGCCTCACCCAAACAGGATCTCAGCAGGCTCCAGTCAGTGTGGTGAGTATGCCCCTAAAATAGAGGTGTACAGTGAACAAATAAGGTCAATAGTAAAGCTCCCTCCAACTAACTGTAAGATCTTGGTGAGTCTGGCAAGAGTGTGGGTGACTCCTTGCTGCACACAGAGAACATCATTCAGGGTGAGGAGTGTGTCAATAAGGACTCCCCAAACTTGGAACTCCAGGCAGCAAGCAGGGCCCAGAATCCACACTTGGGCCCTGAGGGCGTGCACTCCTGTGGCGGAATCCCAGCGCGCATGGGGCAAACTTGGAACTCCCCTCCCAGGCAGTAAGACCGCACCCTGTGTCTGAGGCCACCCCAGGAGGCATGAGAGGGACCAGCGGGCCTAACCGGACTATGCTCAGGGAACTCTAGGAAGTGGGCAGGCCCCAGAATCCACCCCTGGGCGCACCCTGGTGGCAGAATCCCAGC
>PVJX010044544.1:0-13139 GCA_004027295.1 Dolichotis patagonum
CGGTTCAGAAAGCCCTGGAATTCTTTCACTATATGCATGGCTTTATACTATTGTGTTATGTTTGATATTATTGTAATTGAAACTATGCTCAACTATAGCAGAGTTAGAGATATGGCGTTAGATACTGTTGATGTCCAGTTGACTTAATGTAAAGTACTGTGTTGCCTATGTTGTCCTCTTCTGATCTGCTCTGTACTGCTCCCTTTTGTTTTATTCTCTTTTAAATTAAAAAAAAATCCTGTACTAATGACACATTCACAACATGTTTGCTAGTTTTAATTTTTTTAAGGTTCGAAGGGAGAGGAGCCCCAAGCTAAGTGTCACACAGCATTTGTTCAGAGACCGTAAACAACCAAGGTGGTGGGCGCTCCAGTTTAAGAAGTTGGACCTCTCGTGTTATCTTTCTGCAAACACCTTTTAGGGTTTAGTGGGATTCAAACGTCCTAGGATAATGCCTGCAAACACCAGGCCTGGCCCCGGTGGAATGAATAATAAGGGAAGCAGGTGCAAGAAAACTTCCAGAGAACCTTTATATCTATTTCACATTTTTTCCAGATATGCACATAAATACAACTATGTTCTGTGGCTGGGGACTGAAAATCTGTTGCACTACCTTGACCTCTTGCCCTACTTGACATTATTGAGATTTGGATTAGTGGACATTTTCACATTGCTCAGGGTAGGATAATGGGTCGAAGGGTAATGACTGTCACTGAGTCAATCAGTGTAAGATCATTATACTCTGGATATTAGTGTCTATCTGGTTGTTTTTTGTTTTGGGGGAGGGTTTTTAGCTAACATTCTTGTTTTGATAAACTGAAAAATCTTACACATTCCATCTCTAGAAACTCACAAAGAGTCTTAAGCACACACTGCTAACAAACACAATTAATTAGAAACCACTATCCCTATCAAGAAAAAAGACACAAAAACTTTATTTAAATGCTAAATAAAATGTATTTGTCATCTTTAAAATACACAATGTTATGGTAATATAAATATTCTTTTCCTTAATGAAACCAGACCTCCAGAATCTTTATCTTTCTCTCCTGGGAATACATCTTGCCATTAGTCAGCTGCTCGAAGTCCACTGTCATAGCCAATTAACTGAATCTTTTCAGAGATGAAGAGGATGCTACCATAGTGAAATATATTCTGAAAATGCTAGGTATTATTTCTTTCACTTTAGATGCTTAGGCTATGGAATTATGAGCAGAGAGATGGGCCATGTGTGAATTTAAACTATGATATTAACTATAATTTTTAGTTTTGTTGACATAGCTAAAGGCAGTGAATAACTATTTTTTTAGTGAATAACTATTTATGTATATTTGGTGACTGATGCCTGTGACTGTGAACTAAACAACAAAGTGAAAAACATTTGACACTGCATGTTTTAAATTTCAGTGGTAACAATGTGAATACAAAGAATACTCCTTACAAACAAGGAATACCTTGTGCCAGCTGCCCTGGTCACTGTGAAAACGGACTATGCAGTAAGTGTGAAGTGACTAATGTGCTGTTAAAACAGAGTTGATTTTTTTCTTTTACTTTTATGAATTAAAGAAATTTCCTAATCAATTGAATAATGTGTTCATAAAAAAAGATATTCAGTAATGTGGTTGTAATATTTTACACTCTTCAGTAGCCTACATTTTATTTTCAATGGAAATAATATACCATGTGTATTATAATAGAACCTCTGTGACCTATGACTTTTACCTGTGCAGAGCCTACTAACATTTACACTCTTATGACAAGTATATTGTTTCATCAGTGTTAATTTTGCTGAAAGAAGTAGTATTTTAAAAATCAAATTGAACAAATATAAGGGTATTGAGATAATACCCTTCAGTCTAGACTGAAGGGTGAAAAGAATCATGTTTTATAAATGGGTTTCTCAAGATAGTATGCAGAAACCAAAAGAAAACCAGTGATGGCTCTGTTGAAAAACATGGCTTTAAATAAAATGAACGCATTACTACAACACTGACAAAATAAATGATGCACAAGAATAGACAATGTGTGTTACCTGTACTGGTTGAGTGCATGTCAAAAGAGAAGTTCAGGTTAGTTCCACCTCCAAGGTGAATAGCTGGAGTGCTGTTTTACTTGAAGTCATGTAGGAGAGGTACAAGAAGCCATATCTAAACATTGTCAGCCTCGTGGGTAGTATGATGATTTTAGTTTGAAATTTGTTAAGTTTGGGGTTCTTGGAGAATATAAAAAAAAAAGAATGGTATTCTTGTTTTATGTCTGCATACACTATAAAGATAATTACTCCAGGATGAATGCTTTGGAGTATAAAACCCATCCTGTCCAATAATGTAAGATGGTAGAAATGGTCTATATGTGTCTTGTAAATTTAGCCACTAGTCCTATATGGCGTCTGAATACTTGAAATGGGGCCAAAAGGCAGAAATGTTTAATTTAGTTTAATTTAATATGAACTAATAATTATATGGCTAGTAGTGGTTCCCAAGTGAATTCTGCAGATGTAGAGATGTGTTTACATTCATTTTATTCTGTCTGCTGAGGGAGACTGTCAATCAATTAGTTTTAGAAATATAGCACTGAATTTACATTTTAAAAAAGTGATGTTAGGTGAGCTGAAACTAAGGCACTGCATACGGCTTTCAAGACATAAAGAGCCTATCATACTGTGAGTGGCACTAACTTGTCTGTTCACTCCCACCCCCTTGCCCATGTACGTAGAGTTTGCAGTTTATTTTACCACTGTGAAAAATGCCATTAAAGTAACCAAGTTTGTTTTTGTTTCAGCCAACAGTTGTGAGTATGAAGATCTCCTTAGTAACTGCGAGTCTTTGAAGGATACTGCTGGCTGTGAACATCAATTGCTTGTGGAAAAATGCAAGGCTACTTGCAGATGTGAAGGCAAAATATACTAAAACACCCAACATGCATTGTGCAGGACTAGTGGAAGGGAGGTGCATCATTTGATTGAGACAAAACCAGGATAAAACTCTAGATATGTTAGATACAAATTTGATGCCAAATAGAGGTGCTACATATTCTCCAGGATATTTAGAAAAACCTGCTTTGTACAGCAATTTACAATAGAAGCATTATCTATAATGACATCTATGGACTTTGATAGAAATTTGATTCTTTAAATTTAATGATTTGAATCAAGCTCAGAATTTTGAAGGCTGTACACTCATGGCCTAGGTCACTAGAAGTTGAGATCAAAATGGAGAATTATATGTCTCCTGAAGCACCCTGATAAAAAAAAAGAGTAACATCATCATCACTCCTACTGTATCATATTTGACCTATAGAAATTCAGAGACTGGCATCTTCATTTGTCTTATGGGTTTTCTTTTTAAAAAAAAGTAATCAGCTTTTTGAATAAATAATTTAGCTCAACAAATATATGGATGTGTTTCTTGTATAATATTTTTATAGTATTCATAATTAATCCCAGATAACTAAGCTCAGATAAATGATTACACAGTGATAATTTCCAAAATAGTTACACATTAAAATTAGATTAAAAAGAAGAAATCAATTCTGTTTTCACTTGCCTTTTCCCCTTTCATGAAATGTCCTTCTTACAGATGCCATATCCTGTGGAATATGCAAATATAGCCTTCCATGAGATAAACAGAAATAATATTTTTAGAGACAGTAATCATTTTAATGCCAGTATGTATATTTTTTCTATGCATGGTAAGAATAAAATTAAAATCAGTCCATTTATAGATGAGAAAATATAAACTAAAAACAAGAATGATGTTTACCAAAACTAAACAAAGCAGGTCTGAATAGTTAGGTGGTTGAATAGCATGAGCTGATGATCCCTCCAGGAGAAAGTAGATCACCAGAATCAGCCTTTATTGTTGAAGAAAGTAATTGATAATGCTGAAGCCTCCAAAGAGAAATTCTCCAGGCCACAGTTGTACCACACTAAACACTTACAATGGAATCAATACCATTTTTTTTACACAATCTCTTTAGGACAATGGAAGAGAGAAACATACTTATCATTTCATTCCTTAATATTACTGTTATCCTAATACAAAAGCTAAGGACATGTCAGGGGGGGAAATATGGGTCAAAATATGTTATATACTTGTACAAGTGTGCCACACAAAACCTCCTATTCTGAACAAACACCTACTAATTAAAGAAACAACTAGTAGACTACAAGCTTTTATTCCTGATAATGCTGTGTACATGTTATTTTATCTTTTGTCTTGTATAACATTGAAGAAAAAACATGAAGCCAATTTTATTTTATTCTTTTATAGTTAATTTGCTTATTTCCAGCTCATATTCTTATAGGATTTATATCTAACTTTAAAATGAAAAAATATGTAATTATCTCTTTCTCCTCACCAAAGAGACCACTATTAGTCATTTGGTACATTTCCTTTGAAGGTGTTTTCCTTGCATGTATTTTTATGCATGTATTTCTATGTGAAATTTATATTACATAAGTGAAGTGATACTATGCCATATAGTTCTCTATTTTTTACTTAGCCTTGTATCATTATCATTTCCCATGTCATTTAAAAATTTTTCCAATTTTATTAGTACATTTTTTAAGTACATAATGATTACATTCATCATGGGGAGTTGGTACATGTACATAGCATTTTAATTATTTTTTGTCCCCTTCCCTCTCCCTTCTCATTATTTATCTAAAACATGATTTTACTGACTAAATAATATTGTGTAGATGTGGTATGTAATTTAATCATGTTTACACCTTGATATTTAGGTACTTTCCAACTTCCTTAAGAATGGAGCTGAGTCATACACCAGTTTACACAAATCCTTAGAATGATTTTTGTCTATGTATGTGAATTGTTATATTTTACCCATTTCAAATGTGATAACTGAGAATTGCTCTATCTAAAGGTGTTGAACAGTGTAAAAACTATACATTAGACTGATATTCAGAGCAAGTTGGTTTAAATTCCAGTTTCTCCAATAGCATTGGTCACATTAACTATGGCAATTTAGAAAAACTGTCTGGTCATTGTTCTATTCTAAAAATAACATCATCTATAAATACTGATTTGTTGCTATTATGAACACAGGAGGCAAAAACAAAAATGTAGTGAGTTAATCTTAAAACATAGTGAAACCAAAGCACATCCTGACCAAGTTCTAGGACAAGTGACTTGCACAAACCACAAGTTAAAGAAAGTGCTTTTTATTTTAACATCAAAACATTACCTGCCTGGCCCTGAAGCAAGGCCAGCAGATTGCTATAGCTGCTGGTTTCAAACAGGAGCCTAAAGAGCATTCTTTCTGTAATTTGTTGGCCATTTCAGAACTTTGGAAATATAATGGTCAATTCATCAGAAAAAAATAGCAGGTGAGTGTGGCAGACTTTCTGCTGCCTGCTGGAGAGAGATCCTGGTGCCTCAGGACCTGTACCATGTCAGAGAAGGAGGAGCTCCTCCCCTCTTTGGGGGGTGGCTGTGAGTGTGGCAGACTTTCCGGTGGCCTGCAGGAGAGAGGCCCTGGCACTTCAGGACCTGCACCATGCGGGTGACTCTGGATGTGGGGAGAACAAGGACCTCCTCCCCTCTCTGGGGAACGACTATGAGCCTGCCATTGCACAGGCTGAGAATCAAATATCTCATGCTGTCCTGTACCCTGTCCCGTGCCCCCCCCCCACGCTTAGCAAGTGGGAGCCAGTGAACTACATACACATCTTGTGAAAAAATTGGCTGTGTTATTTAGTATGAACTCCCTGTATGCAAAGATATGGACAACCATTTGGAAGAAAACAAGAGACAATATGACAGTGAAGATCTCTAGTTGTCTAGCTTTGAAATTTATGCTTTCTTATGTCCTGTTCTGTTTTGTTTTATTGTGTTTATTTTACCCCCTTAAAATAAAAATTAAAAAAAAATTACCTGCGTCAGTGGAGGATCTGATCTAATTTCTGCGAGAATAGATTGGAAAATAAACTTTATAAAATGTTTTGAATACTTAGAAAACTTGTTTTATTCTATTGGTTTTTTTTTAATTGTATCTAATTCTGGTGGTCAGTAAAAGGTCTAAATACAACTCTATTTAAGACTCTTTCATATAATTGACAGTTAAAATATTCAAAATACATTTCTCCCACCAAATGGAAGTTGTTTCAATAGTGTGTTTTATGTTTACAATTGACTTGCATGATTAAACTTAATTCCTTCTACTAGCTTTAGCAAATTTTGGGATACTGTATGTCCTTCCAGTTTTTCAAAATGTTGATGGTAACAGTGATAAAGCTGTAGTTCATTTTAAAAAATCAATGATTATGTTCAAATCAAAACTAAGTGTGTTTGAAAAGAAAGAAGCCACTGCTAATATCAGAGTCTATAATTATGCACAACTCTAAATATACACATTGAACTATGTAGACTTTGCTGAATCTTTCCATAATGAACATTTCCAGAAGACATTACAATGCCATTACTAACTTAAGCACTTCAGGCAAGTTGCCCTTTATTTGATCAGATCTTGACTATTTGTGTTGTCTTCTACATTCATATACTCATAATTTTTTCCTGATGTTTGATTTGTTTTCAATCAGGCTATTCATTTTCACATCTCCTTGCTTTGCTGGATTTTTTCTTTCTTTACCTCTCGTCAAACTAACCTCAGTCCAGGATTTGATGTAATATCCTCTTGGATCACAAATATAACATTTTATTTTTCTTTACTAAATGATTATCAATATTGCTTTTAAAGGCAATTATTTTATATGTAGTCATCTCATTTTGAGGTGTCTAGTCTACTATTCACAAAAGCATTTGAGTCAGTGAATAATTAATATGCAATTTATTATCTGTGGCATAGTTATAATTTATCATTTTAGGACTATTCCTTATTCTAACAAGTAGAAGAATAATTGAAGACCTACTAACAGCACTAAAAGTTTTATAAGCAAGGAAAACAATGAATACATAAGTAATGTAAATCCACCATGATGAATGCTATATTAGATTTACATAATCATTACAGTCACAATCCAAGAATGAGTAGTTTGTTGTTTCTAATATAATTTAAAATACTCCAGCATAAACAACATGATCTAAATATTTGTGTTAATTTACACTTTAGAGACAATTGTTCTTTTAATTAGAAATTCATAATCAGAGGAGTACAGCCAGTGTTTACTTAGAGAAAACTACTGTATACCGGAAACTACTATAAATAATTCTACTACAAATACTTCCACCAACACAAGAGAATTTTTTAATTATTAAATTAAAACATGGGTTGTTTTCCCTGAAATGAATGATATATTAATCTATCATTTCAGAAATAGTAGAATGTAGAAATTAAAGGTATTCAAGATATTCTGAAAAATGTATAGAGGCAATCTTCATCTAGAAGTTAACATTAACAGCAGAGTGTAAGTTTTCAAGCTATGTTATCATCAAAATATAATGGTTTTATTCCTTGTTTCAGTGTCTAATTCACTAAGCAGCAAAGTTAATAGTAAAGTTGCCAATAAATTGTCTGTAAAACACTAATTGATAATGGCTTAAAGAATTTTCTTGATAGAAAAAAATTCTAACAAATTTGCCATGGATTCCATTTTTAATTTGTTATCATTTTATTTCTGTGATAGAATTTCAAGCATAATTATTAACTAGCAGTTCAAATCACACCATCTTGCTAGGTATTGACAATACCTCTTCTCTGTGTCTTTTTCTTGAAGCCATCTAGTATTAACAACAGTGTTGCATAATGCAAAAGCAAACTTCTTTCCTAAATATTAGGAAAACTGAATCTGTTCAGAATGTTCTAGAATTGTTAATATGCCAGCATTTTAACTGGTCAGGACCATAGTTTTGTTTTTATTAAAGACATGAAACTAAGAAAGAATGGTAGAAGTTCAACCTCCCATTTTAAAAAAAAATGCCTAGTTAGAATTTACTTGTGCAAAATTGATTTCTTATGGTTTGACCTCCTAGAAATATAACTGGTGTTACATAAAGCTCCAGGGCAACAGGTTATGGTAAAGTAAATCAATCCATCAATTCCTTCAAACTTGGATGCCAGCCCCTCAAATCAGTAATGGAAGAGCTCATACTTCTCCAGCAATAAATGTTGGTGTGCTCAGTACTTTTGCTATATCATATGATGTTAACCATAAGGTTTGATCACACGTTTTCTTCTCACTTCAGGGGGTCCCAAAGCCTGCCCCAGTTCAGAAGGCAGAAAGCAGAACACAACTAGACCCAAGTTCATTTCACTTCTGAATCTTAGTCATTGAGACATGAGAAGAGAAACTAATTGAGAAGAAAAACAAATCTTCTCTGACCATACACTTGAAAAGATCCTAGGACCAAAGATAGATGTGCATAAGAGTGTAATATCTGCATCTACTGTATATCTTTGTATTGACTCAGGGAATAAGATTTTGTTTGTTATCATAAACACTTAGGTCAGTAATTCAGAAGCTACTGATTGTAACTCATGACTGAATAAGTGAAAAAATGATTATTAACAATAGAGCCATATTTCTTACTATTGTAGAAGTGACTTACCATAGAGCAGTTGTAATAAATCCTGTGGTAGTGCATTGGCATGAACCCATGGTTTTTAAGATATATAGATACTTATGGTTGCAAGGAAAGCAGTGAACAAAAACAAAGTAATCTCTGCCTCAACAGTGTATAATTTTCAAAACTAGAAGACAGAAATGCAGAAATTCCCAATCAATGAAGACATAAGTCTTGAGATGACAAAAATTGCTCATAAAATTGAATAAAATGTGATAGCAAAGAAAGGCATGCAACCTTAACCACTTCTAAATGGCACATAGTGTGACTTTAAATTAGAGAAGATTTGAGAAAACACCTTTTGCTTTTTTTTGGCTGCATCAGGTATCCATTTTTGTTACTGAAAACATTGGTGGATCTGGATCTAAGACAAAGTACTCTAAGACAGCTATCAGGCATCAGGGTCCTTAAAAGGCTAGATCTGTGAAACACTCTGGAATAGGAGGGTAAGGAAAGGACAGATACTATTCAGCAGGTGATGAGATTCATTAGTATACTTGACAAAATCCCTAAACCCCAGAAACTTCAAGTTAAATTTCTGCCTAAATAGAAAGTAAACAGGAAAACCTTATATAAAGAATGCATGTGTATGTTAGAGAGAAACATACAATAATTCATTATCTTAAAAACCTAGTGGGCTGAGAAACATGATGGTCTAAGGCATGCCTCAGCCTTCTGTGCTGGGATTACAGGCCTGAGCCACCATGCATGGCAGCATACGCCATCTTTAAAGAGGATGATTGACCCATTTCTGGAGTCATTCATGCAGTTGCATATTACAAAAATATAAAGCATGTAGAAAAATCTAGTAATTTTAGTACATTTTAAAATTAGAAATAAGTATAATTGATATCACATATTATCTGTAAAAATTAGATCCATCCATGCATGGGAAGTCATACTAATTTGAGATATAAAAACACTGTTGACTTTTGGTTTGCAAATAGAAATGTTAGGCAAAATTTTGTTTCCTTTGCAAACTGCATCAAGCAATGAACAGGACTGCAGCTGTCTTCCCCACTCTGACATATGACCATGACTTCCTCTAGTTGAGGATGTAGCCCTGTGCACACTTGCTGTGAAGATCTTTTGTGTGTTTTTAGCACATACAGCACAGTATTATTCAATCCACTGTGGCTCCAAAGAAAGTTCAGAGCAAGCATGTGGTAAAAAGAAAGTGAAAAGCAGTAATAAAGGTGACAAAAAGGTGCAGAGAAATAATGAAGGTAATAAGAACAGGTGTAGTAAAAATGGTAAGAAGGTTATAAATAAAATAATCACTAAATTGAAGGAAATTGAAGAAAATCATGAGCATGCTATTGTGTGACTGATACCATCCTGGAGTACATAATTATGAAATTAACAATCGACTATTTTGAAGAATAATGATGCCATCAAGAAAACTGATGTGGCAAAAAAAGTAATGATGTTAACCAAACAGGGGACACAAGTGCTGGAAGAGACAGAAAAACTTTTGTTAACATGGAATAGGAAACAGCCAGCATGTGATAGTGAAGCTATGATCTGTGAAAAGCCAGTAAATTGCACACTGATTTGATTCAAGAAAATCCCTCTACATGGACAACAGGTGATAAATTTAAAGCCAGTAGAGAGTGGTCTGATGCATTCCATAAGAGAAGTGGCATTCACAGTGTGATAAGACATGGTGAGATTCCAGTTCTGACACGGCCACAGCAGAAGCCCAAAAGAAAGAATTCACAGAATTAATGAAAGCAAGAGCATACTTTGCTCAACAAGTGTTCAACTGAATGAAATAGGGCTCTTTGTAAAGATAAACAGAACCTGTATCACACTGGAGACACAGGACCTGCTGGGGCACAAGTCCATTAAGGACTGATCCTTTTGCTGGCTGTGTATGAACACAAGTGCCAGTCTGAAAATTAATCCACTCCTGGTGTACCATTCCCAGACTCCTCATGCATTCAGCAAACAGAATGTGAACAAGGCCAGGGTGCATGACACATGGAGGGCCAAAGCAAACATTGGGTCACAGGCAATTTTTCATGGAATGACTGCACAAAGTGTTTTCCCCCACCTTTAAGAAATATCGTTTGATAACCAGTTGTCTAAAAGATATTGCCTTCAGATGGACAGTGCAGTCCCCAGCCTTAGTGGTTGATATGAGTGCTGAGTGTGACTTCATAAAGGTCAAGTTCCTCCCCCTACATGACACCTCTTCTGCAGCCCATGTACCAGTAAGTGATCTGCAACTTCAAGAACTGTACACAACTGCAACTGTACACAAAGGTGCTCCTCAGCAATATTCTAAGGCTCCTGAAGAGACAGATGTCCTTGACTCTTAAGAGTTCTGCAAGAAACATTTCAATGTCCTCCACTGCATCAACCTCACTGAAAAAACCTGAGAAGATGTCACATACTGGACTTTAAACTCAGCCTGGAGGAAAGTGTGGTTAGAACATGTCACTGAATGCAACTTTGAAGGGCCTGATGCAAAGGTGGAGGAGGAGACTGTGTCTATGGGTGCGAGTATGGTTGTACAGGTCATTGGTGCAGACATAGAGGAGCTTGTTGAGGACATTAAGGACAAGCTGATCACAGAAGAAGCTGCTGAACTCCAGAGTAAGTGGGAAAAAGCACTTGTTGAGGGAAATTTCACCAAGGAAGATGAAGACAGCAGTGACGTGATAAAATGCATTATAGGCAAATGGAATGAGTGCCAGGATTTCTTTAAGAAGCACCACCACAACATAACTGTAAGAAACAGAGTACTGAATCTGATGAACAATGATGTGGTCTCTCATTTCCAGAGGGTTATACAGCACAGGAAAAAAAGAGTGACATTATAAAGACTTTTCATTAAAATTGGCCCTGTGTTAAAAGACAAGATGAGAGGAAACCTCTGAAGGAGATGTCCCTGAAGTTCTTATAAAGGAGGACTCTCTGTACAAAAAGTAACCTCCTCCCCCACCCACCTTCCTGTCCTTTGTGCCAGAAGCCACATCAAGCAAGGTTAATCTTCTTCTTCTTCATAACAAAGTACTGTAATGTACTTTGTTCCATGTTTTTGTTGTTAAAAAATACATACAGTCCAGAACCAGTTAACATTATTTGCATTGAACCTTGTTGGTAAATTTACCTTGGTTGGTGACCAGTTTGGTTCACAGCAAGAATTCTGGAATGAATTAAGTTCATTAGTAAGGATACCATTGTGTACAACTCAGAATAAAACCAAAAGAATGAAAGTCAATATACTATAAAGTTACCTGTATACTCATGTTTACTAAAGCTAAGCTATAGAAATATTCTAGGTGTCCATGAATAGAAAAATGGATAAAGATAATGTGAAATATATAATATATATTATATTATACACAAAGTCATATTATTTGCAGAAAAGTCATTGGAAATGGAGACTAACAAGCTGGTGAAAGTAAGCCAGAATTATAAAGTTAAATAGATCCACACCCCTAGGACAGGGTATTGTGCCCCAGGGACTCTGCCAGGCCCAGTTATCCATGCCCAGGTTCTGCATCTCAATTGAGAGCCAGGAGTCTACAGAGAGGTGGAGGTTGCCTGGGGTGAGTTCCGGTGACCTGGGGAGAGTTACAGATCTACATTCTGGTTTTTGAGTTCCTGGGGAGCAACCTGGATGCTGGACTGGGTCCAGCAGATTGCAGGTCTGAATCATCCAGGCTCCATGGCCTTGTTTCAGCCCAGGAGGCAGGAAACTTGCACAGGGATGCTGGGCTCAACTGGACTGGTCTGGGGACACCTTACCACCAGCACTGTCAGCTGCTGAGTTCATATCCACAACCCTAGGACAGGTGATATTGCCCTGGGGGTTTCTCTGGCCCCAGTTCTCCACACCCTGCTTCTGCCTCTAAATTTAGTGGGCCAAGTACCTGCAGAGGAGCTGAGACTTCTCCAGTAGCTGAGAGTACAGGAGATTTGCAACACACCCAGAGGCAGCTTTGGAACACCACTCAAACCAAGGAAATAAAGAAAAATGACAAAAGGAAAGACCAGAAGGCAGGCTCAAATCTCCAGCCCATCCCAAGAAAGCCTGGGAGCCATGGATATAGAAGAAAATAGAAGCCATACACCTGAAATGACTGAAATGATATGAACTGAAATAAAGATGCAACTAGGGGAAACTATGGAGAAATTCAAATCAGAAATAATTGTCCAGGTAAAAGAAGAAATGATAAAAGTAATGAAAGAAATAGTGAACACATCTAGTGAAGACACAGCTAAAAAATTAGAGGAACAAAGCAAACAGATACAATACCTGAAGGAACACTATAAGAAACAAACAGAATCCATAAAGCAGATTCAAAGAGATATACAGGAAATCAAAAATTCTATTGAAAGATGTAAAAACTGCCTCAATGAAACTGAAGATAGAATTTCAGACCTCAAAGATAAGATTGCAGCTAGTGAACAGGAAAGGAAAGATCTTTTAAAAATAACAAAGAATCAGGAAATAACAATTCAACAGCTGCAAGATGATGCAAAGAAAAATAACATAAGATTAATAGGGATAAATGAAAAAGAAGGGGACAGCCAAAATGATATCAAGAGGATATTTACAGAAGTAATAGCTGAAAACTTCCCAAA
>PVJX010044545.1:0-13144 GCA_004027295.1 Dolichotis patagonum
GGAAACTAACAACAGTAACACAACATGGCAAAGTCAAGCCAGTACATATCAGTGATATCCATAAATGTAAATGGGCTCAATTCACATATCAAAAGAAACAGGTTGACAGAATGGATCAAGAAACAGGACCCCACAATATGCTGTATACAAGAAACACATCTGACTCAAAAAGAAACTCATAGATTAAAAGTCAAAGGATAGAAAACAGTATTCTATGCAACAAGAACTCAGAAAAAAAAGCAGGGGTAACTATTCTATTTGCAGGCAATGTGAACTTCAGACCTAAAATGATTAAAAGAGACAAAGAGACACTACATACTTGTAAGTGGAAAAATTCAAGAGGAAGAACTAACAATTTTAAATATATATGCACCAAACACAGGAGCACCCAACTATATAAGACAGACCACTAAAGGACATGAAAAACCAAATACACAAGAACACAATTATTACAGGTGACCTTAACACCTCACTGTCACAAAGAGATAGATCAACTAGACAAAAAATCAGCAAAGAAATAGTAGAACAGGGCCAGGGATTTAGCTCAGTGGCTTAAGTGCCTGCCCCTGGCAAGCGCAAGGTCGTGAGTTCAATCCCCGGTACCAAAAAAAAAAAAAAAAAAAACCAAATAGTAGAACTGAATCATACCTGTGAGCAATTAGACTTAGTAGATGTTTACAGAGTGTTCCACCCAATCACATCAGAATACACATTTTTCTCAGCTGCCCACAGGGCATTCTCCAAAATAGACCACATATTATCCCATAAAACATTCTTAAGTAGATGCAAAGGTACTGAAATTATCCCATGCACAATACCTGACCATAGTGCACTTAAACTGGAAATTAATGGCAAAAGAAATTGCAAAACTGGCATAAATACATGGAAATTAAATAACAACCTTTTGAACAACCAGTGGGCTACAGAGGAAATTAAAAAAGAAATAAAGCAATACTTACAATTCAATGAAAATGCAGACACAACATACTGTAATCTGTGGGATGCAATGAAAGCGGTCTTAAGAGGGAAATATATAGAAATAAATTGTCATATCAAGAAAACAGAACGAGCACAAATAAACAATCTAATGCTCCATCTGAAACTTCTAGAAAAAGAAGAGCAAGTTAAATCTAAAGCTCACAGAAGAGAGGAAATTGTAAAGATTAGAGCAGAAATCAATGCAATTGAAACTGAAAAAAAAATACAAAGAATTAGTGAATCCAAAAGCTGGTTTTTTGAGAGAATAAACAAAATTGACAAATCTCTAGCTAACCTTATAAAGAAAAAGAAAGAAAAAAACCCAAATTCATGCAATAAGGACCGAAAAAGGGGAAATTACCACAGATCCCGTGGAAATTCAAAAGATCATGAACACCTACTTTGAAAATCTCTACTCACATAATGAGGAAAACAGAGGAAATGGACAGATTTCTAGAAACATATGAACTACCAAAACTCAACCAAGAAGATATAGCAATTTTGAATAACTCAATATCAGCTATTGAAATTGAAAACGTAATAAAAAACTTACCAACAAAGAAAAGCCCAGGTCCTGATGGATTCACACCTGAAATCTATAAGAAATTTAGAGAAGACTTGACGCCAATATTCCTTAAAATCTTCAATGAAATCGAAAGGAAAGCAATCCTCCCTAATTCATTCCTGGAGGCAAATATTGCTCTGATACCAAAACCAGAGAGAGACCCAACCAAAAAGGAGAACTATAGGCCAATCTCACTAATGAACATAGATGCAAAGATTCTCAATAAAATACTAGCAAATAGAATGTAACAAACCATCAAGAAGATTATACATCATGACCAAGTGGGGTTCATTCCAGGAATGCAGGGATGGTTTAACATACGCAAATCAATAAATGTAATACACCACATCAACAGAGCCAAAATCAAAAACCACATGGTCATCTCAATAGATGCAGAAAAAGCTTTTGATAAGGTCCAACACATGTTCATGATAAAAACCCTTCAGAAACTCAGAATACACGGTGTCTACCTCAACCTTATAAAGGCCATCTATGACAAACCAACAGCCAATATTATACTAAATGGACAAAAACTGAAAGTTTTCACTTTAAAATCAGGAACAAGACAAGGATGTCCACTATCACCACTCCTATTCAATATGGCTCTGGAAACATTAGCCAGGGCAATCAGACAAGAGAAAGAAATAAAAGGAATAAAGACAGGAAAGGAAGAAGTTAAATTATCACTATTTGCAGATGACATGATACTCTATATAGAAGACTCAAAAAACTCCATTAAAAGACTACTAGAGGTAATAAAAAAATTCAACAGTGTAGCTGGCTACAAAGTCAATGCTCAAAAATCAATAGCATTCCTGTACACAAACAAGAACCTCACCGAGAGAGAAATTATGGAAATATCGCCCTTCACAATAACATCTAAAAAAATGAAATACTTAGGAATCAACCTAACTAAAAATGTAAAAGACCTATATACTGAAAATTATACTATGTTTAAAAAGGAGATTGAAAAGGATATCAGAAAATGGAAAGATGTTCCATGCTCTTGGCTAGGAAGACCCAACATCATGAAAATGGCCATACTCCCAAAACTGTTATACAGATTTAACGCAATCCCAATCAAAATACCATTGACATATCTCATAGATCTAGAGAAAACACTCCTAAAATTCATTTGGAACCAGAAGAAACCTAGAATAGCAAAGGCAATTCTGGGCAATAAAGGCAAGGAAAGAGGCATCTCAATTCCTGACTGGAAACTGTACTACAAAGCCACAGTGATAAAATCAGCATGGTACTGGCAAAGAAATAGACCTGAGGATCAATGGAACAGATTAGAAGATACAAGTATAGGTACAAAGACACTCAGCCACCTGGTATTAGACAAAGGGGCTAAACACGTTCACTGGAGGAAGGATAGCCTCTTTAATAAATGGTGTTGGAAAAATTGGCTCTCCACATGCATAAGACTGAAACTAGATCCATGCCTATCACCATGCACAAAACTAAAGTCTAAATGGATCAAAGACCTAAACATTAAAACAGGATTACTAAATCTACTAGAAGATAAGGTAGGTAGAAATCTTAGAGACATAGGGGGAGGCAGAGATTTCATGAACAAAACGCAAACTGCACAGGAAACACTTCAGAGAATCAACAACTGGGATCTCATATTATTGAAAAGTTTCTGCACTTCAAAAGAAATCACAATCAGAGTGAAAAGAAAACCCACAGAATGGGAAAGAATTTTAACCAGCAACCCCTCAGGCAAAGGACTTATAACAAGAACATATAAATAACTGAAAAACATCAACCCCCCCCCAAATTCAAAGACCCTCTCCCAAAATGGGCAGCTGAGATAAACACACAGTTCTCAGATGAAGATATACAAATGGCAAACAAATACATGAAGAAATGTTCACCATCACTGGTCATTCGAGAAATGCAAATTAAAACAACACTGAGATATCATCTCACACCGGAAAGAATAGCTGCCATCAAGAAATCAACGATAACAAATGTTGGCGAGGCTGCGGGGGGGGGGGACTGCTCCACTGTTGGTGGGAGTGCAGACTGGTGCAATCACTATGGAAATCAATATGGAGAATTCTCAGAAGACTAGGAGTGGAAGCTCCATTCAACCCAGCTATTCCCCTCCTGGGTATTTTCCCAGAAGAACTGAAAAGTTCATATCACAGTGATATATGTGCACCTATGTTTATAGCAGTCCAATTTGTGATAACTAAATCTTGGAAACAACCAAGATGCCCATCAACTGCAGAGTAGATGAAAAAGATGTGATATTTTTACACAATGGAATACTACTCAGCTATAAAAAAGGATGGTCTTCAGGCCTTCATAGGGAAATGGAGTCAACTTGAGACCAGCCTCATTAGTGAAATAAATAAGAATCATATTTATAAATATCACATTGTTTCTCTAATGTAAAATGTAGGAGTAATAAAACCCAAAATGTATAATTGCTACTGTAAAAAAGAGGAAAAGAAAGTGCTCTAAAGGATATAATTGCACGTATGTTTAAGTGCATAAGATAGATGACTATACTACTGTTTTTGTTAGATGGTTGAGCAGAACTGTTAACAGTCTCATTGTCTGAACATCTACTTTGTATGCTTTAATTTTGTAACTTGAACAACTATTTCCAATGATGAGAGTATGTAATGTATCAAGTGGCAATTTCTTAGTTTTTTGGGGGTTTTTTTGTTATTGTTTGGGGTGTTTTTTTTGTTTTTTTGGTTTTTTTGTCTGTTTGTTTTTGGCTCTTTTATTTTTTTCTGTATTGTTGCTACCATTTTTCTGTTTTGTCTGGTTGTTGTTTTTTTTTCTCTTTAAATAAAAAAAAAGTCAGGCAAGGTGTTAAGTGCTTCAGATGGATTTTTTTCATTTAATCCTCACAATAACCCTATGAATTAACTACTGCAATCTCTGTTTTAAAGAGTAGATTCAGAGAAGACAATTAATTCATCCAAAATAATACAGCTAGCAAGTAATCAAACCAAGATTCATACCTAAATCTTTACCACTTTCTTACAGTGTTTCCCTGGCTTGTTAGTATAAAAGTCAGAGATTCTAACTTTACTAGTGTTCCATATACATCAGCAACAAGAGTTACAATGTGTCATATACACATACCAACTCCCCACAAGTTGAATATAACCATTATGTATGGTGTACATGTACTAATAAAAATTAAAATTTGAAAAAACAAAAGAAACAAAAGAATTTTTTAAAAAAACAAAGAAAAAACTTGGAAATAACTCATGACATTGATTTTTTTTTTTTTTTTTGAGACAGCGTCTTGCTATGTAGTCCCAGCTGACTTTTAACTCACTTATGTAGCCCAAGCTGGTCTTGAACTTATGATGATCGTCCTGCCTCAGCCTCCCAAGTGTTGGGACTACAGGCATGGGTCACCACACCTAGCTACATGACATTAAATTTTCACTTCTGAGATGAAACAAATGCTAAGAGAGGGATATGAGTTACATGCCTGTGGTACTTATCAAAACTGTTTTTATAAAAAACTAAAACATAAACATCACATGAATGGAGTAAGATTACAGAAGTTCTGGTTTAAAAAAAAGTGTCTCTGTTCCTTTGTATTCCTTTAATAAAAGGCCAAAGTTTAGAGCAGAAGCGTCAAATGTGAGAAATGATCAGATCTCTCCAGGATAAATTCCACTATCTAATGTCCACTTACTGGCTACTTTTTCCAATGCAATCAGAACATATAAAACATCAAGTAAAATTTCTCCTAGAATATTAGCCATGGTCCTATAATAAAAGCCAAGGTAAACAACACAACAAGGAGGTGTCAAGGAAAGCCTCATTGGTAGGCAGCTTGTTACCTGGAAGAAGAGATTCAGCCTGGAGGCCCGGCTGGCAATGGGCTCAGTGGCACCAGCATCCAGTGGATTGCGCGCTCCATATTTAAACTTCAACATCTCGGGTGCTGAATGGCGCTCGTTAAACTTCAGGTGCTATTTAAACTACAACCTACAGGTGCTGAATGGATAAGAAAAAAGGTCAAGTGTGTAGGAACACTAAGCAGGAAGTGTTTGACATACTCTGGATCTCCTTCAAGATGTCAGGGACAGGGAGATAAAAATCAGTCACCACCCATTTTAGGAACTTAAGTCTGCACATGGAGGTGAAACCTCAGGTTTTACTCCCTCCAACAGGAAGTGATACATTTCCCTGTCATAATCTCTTACAATTTCGTTCATTACCTGCCTTCACCCGAGAATGTGAGTTCCACGCGTAATTTTTGTCTCTATGGAGTGGGTACACGCATAGGCTGGCATGTAGCAATCATGACTAAATACTCTAGTTATTGAGTGAATGACTGGAATAAGCAAACTACATGGTGTATTAGGAGATGATAAACTTTAAAAAGCAGTCAGCAAGGTAAGAGCAATTGGGGTGGGGCAGAGGAGTGGCACAAATTTTAACAATGTAATCAGTAAATCTCATTAAGTAGCATTTGAACCAAGAGCGAAGGGGTGGCCTGCAGGCCTTGCTGGTATCTGGGGAAAGAAAGCAAAGTAAGGTATCTCGGGCAGAAGGAACAGCGAAGGCAACGGTCCTAAGACTGGCCCTAACCTCTCCGACAACAGTAGGGAAGCCGTGTAAGGGCCGGAGCAGAGTGAAAGAGGCACTTAGAAAAAGATGCTGCGGTGGGCACCAAGAGTGTGCAGACGCCAGAACACAGAGTTTAAGTAATCTGTTACGGTCACACAATGAGGGTTGACAGACTCTCCTAGTGAGAACAATGCAGGTGATGCTAACAGTAGAGAGAGGGGACCGTGCACAGGACTCTCCCATTTAAGAGATGCCCTCCTGCCCCAGACACTCCCGCCGGAACCCTGGGATTCCATGCAGGGTGGGCGCGCGCACAGCCGGCCCGGGAAGACCCTCCTGGCCGCCGTAGCCCTGGAGGTGGGATTCCCACCACCCTCCGGGGGCCTGAGGAAAAGCCAGGATCGGTGTGGGTGGAGGCGGCCCTTCCCCAGGCCTGACAGAGGCAGGGTGGGGGAAACATAGAGTGCAATATCTGACTTACCCTTAGCGGACCCTTCAAAACTGTGGTCTACTCCGCCCAGCGCCTCCCGCCGCCGCGTTTGAACCTGGGGGAATGGCGCGGGCGGGGCTCAACCGCGCCTGGACCAGTCAGCGTGCCCGATCCTATGACAGACAGCAGTATCTCAGCCAGGCACCGCCCAAGTCCTTAAAGGGATGAAGGAAGTGAAGATAAGAGCCAATCAAATCGTTCCTTCCTATGTCTTGCGACCAATAGGAAAAGGGGAATGGCAAACCCGGCAGGGCAAATCTTGGAAGTTTGAATTTGGCGGTTACTCAAGATGCCGTGTGTGAGTACGAGTCTGTTTGTGTAGGATCCCTTGGGGAGGTCGCTAGGCGTTGTCCTCTATTATGGCCACCTTCAAGGAAGAAGTCGCTCATCTTGGACTTGTTGTGCTTCATACATGGCTAAAATGGAAGTACTTGTTACTTTGGGATACTAGTTGGTTCTGTGCTCCAACTGAGGCAGAAAATGTGTTGAGCTTGAATTCAGCCTGCCTCAGTCCTGCATCTCTGCTGATTGCCCTGCAACAAGTTAGTGAAGATTATTGTGACCACCTGAAAGGACATTTTAAAATAAAGACCAGATAGTTAAGCAAAAAGAAATCCAAATGGCCCACAAATGTATGAAATGTGCCCAGCTTCATTCATAATCAGGAAAAATTAAAAACACTAGGGGGAAAATAATCTGATAGTGTTTGCAAAGATGTGGATATACTCACAGTCGTACGTAACTGATGGCAGCATAAATAATCTCTTTGAAAAGGAGTTTGGCACCATTTGCTAACACTGAAGAATTATGCATTCTATGACTATCCCTGGGAGTAGTTTCTCTATGTTAGAGAAACTCCTAATTATATACACTGTGAGATGTGTACAAGAATACACAATATAAAATAGTGTTGTACAACATAATGGCAAAAAACTGGAAGCTACCCAAATGTCCAACAGCATTAGGAAAAATAAATTTTTATATTGCAATGTTTTCATACAGGAATGAGAAAGAATAAATTCCAGCTAACCACAATGACATAATGAGTCTCAAAACAATGCCAAGGAAAGGAGAAAGACAAGAAAAATTCTATTAATATAAATTTCAAAAGCAAACGAAACAGAGCCACATTGTTCAGGAAGTGATGTACATACAGGTGGCAAAATCATAAAGAAAACACAAGTCAGGTAGTAGAATCCTTGGGATGGGGCATGAAGCCTTTTAGGGTGGCAAGAGTGCTGCTATGATCTATGTCCTAACCTGATAATAATAGGATATTGTTTTGTAATGATTAAATTATATGTGTTCTTTTTAGATATGTATATATATATATATATATATATATATATCTTTTTAGATATAGATATTTGTCTTTTTGAGACAGGATCTCATTATTCAGGCCTTGAGCTCACTTTGTAGCCCAGGCTGGTCTCAAACTTGCAACAATCCTCCTGCCTCAGCCTCCTGAGTGCTGGGATTACAGGCATGCACCACCACACCTGGCTGATATGTAAAAATCTTTAAAGAAGGAGGCAGTCCTTTCCACACTCTTCTAATCTCTCCATTGGATAGAACTTGAGATGTATTATCACACACATGCATCAGCACAAAATCAAAGATGCAGACTTAATATGTGATTTTTCTCAAATATAACTTGCTTTTTGTTCCTGGGATTATAATGATAGCTACTATTTATCAAGGCCCTCTCCTTTTTTATCAAGTATTTTACTTCATTTCATCCTTGACACAGGCCTAGGAAGCAGGAACTGTAACTTCTAACTTTAAAAAACCAAAATGTAGAAAGATGGAGTGATAATCTTGGTCCTGCAGTTTAGATGTTGCCAATGGGTTTGGAACTCCTGGACCAATTCCAAATTCCTTTCTCTATACCAAACCTACTCTCAGAGGCATGAAAATTCTCCCACTCTCTACCTTCATCTTGTTGCAAGGGGTGACCCAGTCCAGAAAAAAAATGTATAAAAATGAGAAATGTTTCTAAAGCTATGAAGAACTTAACCAAGGATTAGAAGCAGCAAGGTAAGCTGAGGTACAAAGCAGATTGTAGAGGGTTGAAGCCAGCTGTTGATATGAAAATTTTTAAAAGTCTCAGGAAAGCTGTGAATGTCAACATAGTCAATGCTTCTGCTGATTTTTCTCATCCAGCCAAGCATGTGTTTCCAGGTATCACAAATAGAAACCTTTACCAGAATCTTGGGACTTGCTCATTCTAAATTAGAATGGAATGTGAATAGCACCATTTTGCACTGTCCTACTCCAGCCTAGATAGTCTTCTCATTTCCCATTAAAACAATTATCAGCCTTTGAAAATCCTTTGTGAAACAAGACAGAGGCTAAGCAACAGATAAAATAAAGAAACAAACATAAAGTAAAAACCACCAATTTTCTTTCAGGAGTAGAATTGTACAGAAGGTTTATGGGGAAAGAGAATGAGAAGGAACCAAAAGTGGTTGTACCAATACTAAAGGGATCAGATGCTGTTGAGAACAAACTGTCATTAAAACTAGACTAATAAAAAATCCAGTGGCTTGTGTTTGTTCTTACATGATATGAGTCAGTTATTTGCTAAACCTGAGTCCAGGATGATTATTGTCATGGGGATTCTGAAGAACAAATTATAGATGAGTACTAATGAAGGATGTTATGACATTCCTGTGTTTCCTCATTCATTCATTCCAGAAATATTTACCGTGGCAAGCACTGTGGCTCTTCAAGTGAGAAAGACACCCTTCTTTTCCATTCTTGAAAAGGCAAGGATGGTGAGGAAATGGAACTGTAAGCAAACAATGGTAGTAAACTCTTAAGTAATTTCCTGCGGCAGTGAAGGGTAAGGAGGGCTGTGACAATCAAAAGAAAGGCAAATACCTCACCTAAAATGTGAAAAAAGGTAAATGTGATTCTCCTCAGAGCATTCAACTGGGAGATGGCACAAGCAGAGATACACCAAGGCACTTAAAGAGATAAGAGGAGCATTGCAAGAATCAAATTAGATTCAGTGGAACATTAAAAATGGAAGAGTTAACTGAGCATGGTGGTATACCCCTATAATCAGCACTCAGGAGGCTGAGGCAAGAGGATCCCTGCTAGTTTGAGGCCAGCCTGGGATACAAAGTCTAGCCCAAACTGCTCGGTGGAACCCTGTCTCAAAAAGACAAAAAAAAAAAAAAAAAGGAGGAGTTGATCACATTCTAGATAGAAAGAAACAATGCTATTTCAATTGTGTTGGGAAGTGCATTGGTTTGAATAGGGCCTTCAAATTTCATGTGGTGAGCATGTAATCTCTAAATTCATGTGTTAGTGGTATTTGGAAGTAGAGCCTTTAAGGGCTGATTAGCATTAGATGTGATCATTACAGTGGGGGCCCCAGGATTGCATTTATGATTTTATAAGAAAAGGAAGAGAGACCTGAGCTGCCAAGCTTGTTCTATCGTACCATGGGTTGCCCCTGTCATGTAATGATGCAGTTAGAAGGCCCTCACCAGATGCTGAACATGTGCCAGTGCCATGCGCTTGGACTTCCTAGCCTCCAGAACCATGAGCCAAACAAGCCTCTATTCTTTCTAAGTTACCTTGTCTGCAGCATTTTATTATGCCACCAGAAAAATGGGCTGAAGAAGGAAGAATTCCTCAAGCTATGTTTTTCAGCCTAATTTTGTCAACTTTTTTTTCCAAATCCATTTTATCTCAAGGAGAAAAAGAACACAAAAGAAGAAAAAAAAGACTAAAAATTTTGAAACACGTCAATCAAGGGACAGCAACAGTACATACATTGTACATTGTCATCCCCAAATCATCCACCCAGAGCACAAGACATCCGCAGTCAATTGTCCAAATAATACCAACACAAATCTTTCTCTTCACTGAACTCAGAGAAATCAGTGTATAACTATCTTAACTAGTTTTTAATGTACATATACATGTTGTTTCATTCAGCTTCTCACACTAATGAGACAATATGTTGTTTACACATGTGTGTCTTATTTATTTCACTAATGAATATGGTCTTGAGTTTTATCCATTTAACTGTAAAACTCTCCAGTTTATCCTTCTTGATGGCTGAGTAACACTACATTGTATACAAATACCACATCTTTTTATCCATTCCTCAGTTGACGGGTATTTAGGTTGTTTTCAAGATCTGGCTATTACAAACTATACTGCTATAAACATGGGTGCACATATATTGCTATGGTATGATGTTTTTAATTCTTTGGGGAAGATACTCAGAAGGGTTGAATGGCATCTCTAATCCTAGTATTTTTGAGAAATCTCTACACTGATCTTCAGAGTGGTTGTACCAGTTTGCATTCCCACCAACAGTGCAGAAGGATTGCTTTTTCCTCCACGGCCCCTCCAGCATTTCTTATTGCTCCTCAAGCTATTTTAGCCACAATTAACTTCTAATGCATGAAAATAATTACCCTCAAAATACTTAGCATTGCTTTCTAAGTGCAAGCCATTCTCATATTTATTGTTTCCCAAATATGTGTCCCCCTCACTGGCAGGAGAAACATTTGCAAGTAGGACACAAATGCTGCTTATTTTTTTAATGACGTATTTGCTGTATGTTAGAAAAAACTATAGATAGTCTGTCAAACCAGGTATAAGTGAGATCACTTGGGGGTGAGATCACTTAGGACAAAAGAGAAATTTAAGAAAATTTCAAGTCAGTAAAGAAAATGTTGAGCAGTTACATTAATACAGGTTACCTTAATAAAGCTAAACTTTTTTTAATTTGGAAAACACTGGGCTATTATTAGCATCTTCATTTTGCCAACAGAAAACATTAAGTTTCAAGAAGTTAAGTCACAGGCTGTAAGTGCTGGACCCAGGATTTGAAGTGGTCTCATGGATTCTTCAGCCCATTTTAAAAACCATCAAATTGTAATGATTTCTACTTAGGTTTATTCCAGCATCCCGGGTGGAATAAATAGTGGGCTTACATTTATGTTTGTGTACTAAGTGATGAAATCTAACTCCTTGCTCATTTGATTATAATTTGGCTTCTCTTACAGATAGTCCTGGAGTATTATTTGAAATCTTATGTGTATAAGGGGTGATCAAAAATACAATGAATGGTGGACCTGAAGCAAGCCAAGCAGATTGCTGTAGCTGCTGGTTTCAAACAGGAGCCTAAAGAGAATTCTTTCTGTGGTCTGTTGGCCATTTCAGAACTTTGGAAATGCAATGGTCAATTCATCAGAAAGAAATAGCAGGTGAGTATGGCAGACTTTAGGGGGCCTGCAGGGGAGAGACCCTGGCACCTTGGGACCTGCACCATGCGGTTGACTCGGGGTGCCAGGAGAACAAGGAGCTCAGCTCCTTCCCTCTCTGGGGGGCGGCTCTGAGTGTGGCAGACTTTCGGCAGCCCGAAGGAGAGAGACCCTGGTGTCTCGGGACCTGCACCATGCGGTTCACTCGGGGTGCCAGGAGAACAAGGAACTCCTCCCCTCTCTGGGGGGTGGCTCTGATCCTGCTGGGCGTTTGGGCTGAGAATCAGACATCTCATGTCGTCCTGTCCCCCATCCCGTGTCCCCTTCCCCCTCCCCCCTGCCTAGCAAGTGGGAGCCAGTGAACTACACATCTTGTGAAAAGATTGGCTATGTTATTTAGTATGAGCTCCCCATATGCACAGATAAGGACAACCATTTGGAAGAAAATAAGAGACAATATGACAGATAGTGAAGATCTCTGGTTGTCTAGCTTTGAAATTTATGCTTTCTTATGTCCCGTTCTGTTCTGTTTTGTTGTGTTTAATTTTACTCCCTTTTAAAATAAAATAAAATAAATTTTTTAAAAATACAATGTTTAAATTAAAATGATTTATCAGAGTAAAAGACACCTTGCCATGTATCCCCCTTGAAATAATCTTCCTTTCTTTGAACACATTTATCTCATCATTTTTGCAGCTTTTTGAAGCGGTTCTGAAAGTCCTTTTTTATGAGTGTCTTTCACACAGTGTGTTAAAAAAAAATAATAAGGAATACCATGAATGTTGTTACAAGGTGCCATCCAACAGAAAGGCAGGCGTGGAAAAGCATCATAGCGTGTCCTTACCACCTTATTTCCTGGGTCGGGCACTATGCAACTTTTGGCTCTCCCCCAAAGTCGAAATGACCATGAAAGATAAATGTTTTGAGTCAATTCAGGACATTGCAGTAGTCACAACAGTACAATTAAAGACGTGTGCAAAAGAAGACTTTGAAAACTGCTTCAGAAAGTGGCAAGAATGATGGAATAAATGTGTTTGAAGCAAGGGGGAGTATTTTGAGAAGGATTGATGGTCATTCATGTAATAATTTTTATTTAAAGACCTACTGTATTTTTCTATCACACCTCCTGCCTCAGGATTACCTGGGGGAATTTTTAAAAATACTGATACCTGCACACCACAGTGTGTGTGTGTGTGTGTGTGTGTGTGTGTGTGTGTGTTATGGTTTAGGAAAAAAACTTCCTCATAAGGAATGAGGCTTATGGAAGAATGAGGCTTTTGGAAGGTGACTAGATAAGTGGACACTAACCTTACCAAC
>PVJX010044546.1:0-13139 GCA_004027295.1 Dolichotis patagonum
AAGTTTGGAAATACAAGGGAAACAAAGTTAAGTAAGTCTCTTCAGAAAAATACTTTTAGAAGTTTTAAAATGCTAAGAAACACATGTGAAGGTCCACGGGGGCAGCACGTATTAGATGTGGCGCTGACCTCACTCACTCAGCCTGTGAGACATTTAACAGGAAGACGAACTTCCAAGAAGCAGAGCTCTGAGGAACACACACTGAGAAGCTTTGCACCCAAAACCTCAGCTTCTCCACTTGCTTCTTTACTTTTTCTTTTCACCAGTTAGCAGCCAAGTTCTGCTTTCATCAGCTTGGAGAACACGGTTTTGCTCAACTTTATGTGCAAACCCTGAAAGTTATATGTTATTAACATTACGAAAAATGAGTCAAGGAGTGCATATGTGCATGCACATGTGGGCTTTTTGTTTAAACATTTCTGTAAGCCTAAAAATTTTCTATAGTTTCAATTTTAAAAATATCTCTGAAGGCATCAGAGCAACCAAGGTAGCCAAGACTCAAGGAGCCATATATTTGGAAACTGTGAGGAGTCATGTATTTGAAAATTGTTTTCTTCCTTCGGAGAATTTTCTGTCTTGCAGCACTGTAGAGTGTCTGAGCAAAAAGCTGCAGCCGGGAGCATGCAGCAGTCTCACTACACTGTGTGAAAGGAAAGTCAGAATGCACTGTAACCAAGGAAACCAGGATATAAATGAGGCCAAATTTCTGGAAATAAAAGAAAACATAAACAAGTAAACCTGACAAGCAATGTTCATTTCCTCTCTGAGCTTTTGAACAATTCCTTGCCCCTACACAAGGCAAGACATTAAGAAACCAGCTGCTACAAGACGAAAGATCTAGGCAGAGATTTTTGCAGAAGACATTTTTGCAAAAGAGATGCTCAGTAAAGACCCTGGGGTTTGAGCACATCCTGAAGGCTTCACTGGAGTCCAGGAGTCACAGGAAGCTCAAAAGAGAGCTGACCTTGGAAAGCCTAAAATACAACTCAAAATAATTTCAATCACTATTGGTATCAAGGTTCTCAGGCTTTCTCATTATCTGCCAAAATATATTAATCCTCAAGAAAGATATATCAGTAAGAACTGTTAAATTCTTCACACACATCTGCTATAAAAGTAAGAGGTCATTTGGCATTTCAGGAGGATGAGCCAAACAATGGGAAACTAACAGAAAGGTAAACCAACACATAATCCCAATATTGACATCGAAAATGATTTTTAACATATATTATAAATGTATTAAAAGAAAATAGATGTCAATGTATGCTTCTCTCTCCAAGAAACTAGGAAACATTAAAATAGAGGGAACAAAAATTATAGATAAAAATAAATTCAATAACTGAAATTAAGAATTCAACATAAAGATTTAATAAATACTGCAAACAAGACATCATGTGAACTGAAGGATGTCAGTGGAAAGTATTCACACTGTAATACAAAGATAAAGAGGATAAAAACACACAAAAACAGAATTATAAACATATCAGACACAGTGAAAATACCTAACACAAGTGTCTTTGAAAATTCCACAATGAAAGGGTAAGGAGTGACAAAGAAACAATGTTTGAAGAGACAAGAAAAAATTATTTAAAATACAAAAAAGTAATCAAGCTACAGGTCGAATGTTCTCTATGAATTTCAAGCAGATAACCCATAC
Organism: Dolichotis patagonum; assembly: GCA_004027295.1. NCBI lineage: Eukaryota > Metazoa > Chordata > Mammalia > Rodentia > Caviidae > Dolichotis > Dolichotis patagonum. Next base: position 1,658 of record PVJX010044546.1, read on the forward strand.
AACACACACCATAGTCACACTGTTAAACAGTAAAGATGAAGAGGGAAACCTAAAAGCAGTCAAAGGAAAAATACACAAATTCAAAGAAAAAACAAAAAGACTGCTGCTTGACATTGTAGCAGAAATCAGAGAAGTTACAAGACAATGAAATCACACACTCAAATCACTAACATAAAATATCTTCCAAGCTAAAATTCCATGCACAATGAACATTTCCTTCATAAATGAGGGCAAAAGCAAAGAAATATTCATATGGAAACACTGAGAAAATTCCTCACCAAAACACCAAAGTAGTTCTTCAAATAAAAGAAAAACATCTCATATAGAAAGAAATTCAAAAAGAATTTCTGATGAAGAACATCAGAAAGATAAGCATAAATGAGTATCTACAGCTTAAAATTACAGTAATATATTGAGATTATAACAGAAAATGCCCCTGCCAACCAGCATATTTCAATTTGTTAGTTACCCAAGTAATAGTTCCTGTTCCAGATCCAGTTGCTCCTGTCTCTTAGAAAAGGCTAGTTACTGTGATGACTAGCTGGTCACTATGATGCATATTCTAAGGACCAATCCCCAACTGACAAGCCATTCTGCCTCTGTACTTCCTGTTTATCCCATATAAGCCTTAGACTATCAGGGTTCAGGGCCTGATATTCTGGGAATGATCCCAATCAGTGCCTGTCGATGTATTAAAAAAAAAAAAAAAAATCCTGGGTGCTGTTTCAGGGTTTCTGCTTGCTGTAGCAATATTATAAATATATGCAGAACTTTAAAACATAAAAACAGTGGTCATCACTAGTTAAATTCTCATAAGGTCTTCTATCACCAGGAATTGATAAAGTGCTAATTAAATGAAGATTCCAGACGGCATTATGGTAATTATTGCTGATTTTGTAAGGTGTTGAAGTCCTGTATCACTTATACTGGTTTATTTTGATTGGTTTTATTCTGTTTTATTTTCTTTGGTTTTTAACATAAGAGGTTTTATCCTCTTTAAAAAAATTAAATGAAGATTCCAGGATGTAAATAATGCATGTTGTAATATTTAGGACTTTTTCACAATCATAAAGTTATGTATAACTATCAAGCTACTAGAGGAATAAAAAGGATTTTAAAAAAATCTACACCAGATATGGTGACACATACCTGATACCCAACTATGCATCTCTAACAATTTCAAAAACTAAAATCAGAGAATGTCCTCTGTCCCAGGTGATATTACTATAGAAATACTATCAAAATACTTGAAATTCATCCAAATACTCTAACCATCATGCCTAAATAGCCTGAGTCAAAGATAAACCACTATTGAAATTTTAAAATATTTTTAAATAAGTAATTAAATTTGTAGATACATCTAAGCTTGTATCTAAACTAAAGTTGATTTTATAGGAAAAATTAAAGGTCTAAACTACCACTTTTAAAACTGCAAAATTCCTTTTTTAAATTTTTTTCCTTTATGTTTTAAAAAATAATTAAGGACCTCTAGTTTACACCATAGATCAAAAATAATCCCTTACTGACCTGAAAAACAGACACAAGAGTAAGACTTTAAAGATTTTAAAAGATAACATAACCTTGCTATATTTCCCAAAATAGTAACTGCAAGGGAAAAGACTGACATATTGTACTTTATAAGACATGAGAGAGTAAAACATCAAACTATGGAATGGAAGATATTTTCCATACATCTGTCCTACAAAGAACAACATTCAGATACCACAGATAATTACTACAAGCTACTAAGAAAAAAGCAATGTACACCTATAACCCCCGCTACTCAGAGGCTGAGGAAGGAGAATCAAAAATTGACAGCCTGGCAATTTAGGAAGATCCTGTTTCAAAATTTCATGCAATGGGGTACAGTACAGTTCATTGTGTAAGCTCTGGGTTCATTAACCAATACTTAAATGAGAAAGAGGCAGAGAGAAAGGTAGAGACAGACAGACAAGACAGCAAGACAGTCTGAAACAAGAGACTGTCAGTGGGTGATGGGAATCGAACCCAGGACTTTCACACTGGACTATATCCCCTTTTATTCTTTATTTTGAAACAGAGTCTCCCTAAACTGCCTGGATTGGCTTTGAACTTGTGATCCTCCTACCTCAGCCTTCCAGAGTGCACCCTCGTGCCTGACTTCAGTATTTTCTAAAACAAGCAAAAAACCTTGTACGAGCAACCTCACAAAAGGAAGACATCTGTTAAGACTAGAATGTTTATGTGCTGAAATCCTAAACTCCAGTGAAAGTTTACTGCACTGGGAAACAGGGACTTTGGAGGTGATTATGTCACGAGGGTGGAGTTCTTCTAGATGGGCTTAGTGCCCTTATTTAAAGTGATCCCAGAGAGCTCTCTTGCCCTTTCCAGCACGGGAGGACACAGAAAAGATAGCTATCTCTGACCCATGAGGTGAGCCTCACCACACCCCGAATCTACCACTGCCTTCACCTGGACACCACAGTCTCTAGGACCACGAGAGACAGAGGCTGGGTTGTTTTTGTTGCTATCACAATCCAAATGCATTAAGACAATATCTAAAAACAAGCATACGAAAATGTTTTCACCTTATTATTATCATGGAAATACAACAAAGAGAAGCTACCATAGTGCTTCAAGAATGACTAAAATTATTTTAAAACAACAAGGATTAATGGAGCAGCTGAAAGACTCATACATTAGTGGTAAAGTACACATTGGTGTAACTACTTTGAAAAATAGTTTGGCAGGATTTACTAAAACTAAATGTATAAGTATTCACACCCTATAACTGAGCAATTCTATTCCTATATTTGTGCACCTAAATTCAGGTATAAGCAGCATTATTCATAACAACCAAAAACTGGAAGTAATTAAAATTAATAATAAAATGAATAAATGTAGTATGGCTACTTCTAGTATTCAGTACTACATGGTAATTTAATGATAGGATACAAAACCACATGAATAAATTTCAGATATCTAATAAAAGCCAGTTGTGCAGTGTGAGTCTAATAATATAAAGTATAGAAATAAAGAGATCATGCTACATTACTCTATTCACATAAAATTGAAAGTAAGGAAACCTAATCTGCAGGAGAGAAGTCAGTCTGGTGGTTCTTTGGATGGGGTTAGAAGGGAGGCTTCTGGTGTGATGGTGACATCCTGCATCTTATGTGAGTAACACAAACACATTACTCTGTTAAAACACATTAAGCCATATATTGATGAGTCCATCACATCTATGTATAAAGGTTTTCTTTCAATTTTAAAATTTTCAACTATTCCTCCCATAAACCCCAAATTCATTGTTTTTTATATTTGCACACACTGTATTCATCAAGAAGCAAGTTTAACAGCAAAGCTATCCCCCACCTTCCTCCTCTGAGTGGTTGACATAATGCTCATGTCTGGTAGTCCACATCTGTAAGCTCCTGTTTGGCAAAGTCATAACTCCACCATACAGATTCTAATAATCTACATTTAACAAAGCAAGAATCTTGGGAGCCATTAGACTGTGACTGGTCCCCTGCACACCAAATGCTGCTTCAAATTTAATTATTACAGCAGCATGATAAAAATAACAATCCTACGCCAAGTGAGTAACTAGTGAAAATGCATACAGTAAATACTGCAAGAATTGAATCACGATGGAGCTCACATGCTAGAGCTCCAGATGGAGATTACATACAGAGAGGCTCAGGTTATACCCACAACACAGCTCAAAAACGACAAAAAGGGCACCCGTTGAAGATTATAAACAGTGATAAATTCCTACAAGGCAGAGAGCAGATGGGTTCAGAGAGCTGAGAAAACAGCTGACCAATATGCACACAGTAGAAAACTGTTCCCAAGATAAAAGTTAATGTGGAGAAATTCCAAGTCTAAATAAGTAAACATAAAAAGAACAAGAGTTACCCTTGGTGACTATCAAGGTACTTAGTTAATGTTTTTAAAATTGTTTATTTCAATGGAAAGCAGGGAGGATTTGTGATGCCCTTGCCCCAGCTTCACATTCCGACTCCATACCCAAAGACAAACTCTGCAATTACACCATCTTAGTTCCAAACCCTGCTCCACTGCTCAATAAAAGAAGTGACTCTGGGCAAATTACTGGAGCTTTCTGTGCCTTTGGTTCCATCTCTGTGATCTGTGGATAATAACAAAACCTATATGGTCCCTGGACCAATGAACTCGCTGATGACTGCACCCAGCCCACACTGAGCGCTCCCAGGAAGGGGGGAGACTGTTGAACAAACACCACCCACACAGCTACCCATAGCGATGGACATGACCCTTCCCTGACACAGAATAAAAGTCAAGGATCACAGAAATCTGAGGAAAACACGACTATGAGAGAAAGAGTGAAAGAAGAAACTTTAGAATGATCCAAAGGCAGGAGAGATAATCTAAGTTTAGAAGGGAAGATTTTAAGTGTTCATTAATATAGAAAAATTTAGGAGGCTGCCATATACATAAAACCAGAAAACACCACTATGAAAAAGAAATGATCAGAAGAAGGGGAAAGCTCAACTTAAAAAAAAAAAGTTGTGAAGCTCAGAACAAACAGCTGAAATCAGAATTAGCCCAAAGAATAAGAGATAGAAAGTAGGAAACAGCTCAGCCTCATGCTCCCTAGTGAGGCCCTCTCACTGGATTTCCTGCCTGCTACACAAGGAGGAAGGCCTGCCGACCTGGGCTTCCTCAGGAGCTGATTCTAAATTGTGGAAGGAAATGTGCCAGTATGTACAGAGGCTGACCCCTCTCAGCTCCCACAGCTAAAAATCAAGGAGTATTATACAGAACTAATAGGTTCATTTCCCCTAAGGCCCCACACTCCAGCATTGGGGATTGAACCCAGGGCTTTCTCAAAGACCTACAACTCCTCTCCTTTTAAAATAAAATATTTTTTATAATTTTAAGACAAGATTCTTGCTCTTTTGGTAAGTCACTAACCTGCACAGGTTGGGCTAGAACTTGTAATTCTTCTACCTCAGCTTTCCAGAGTGCTGGGAATTACAGTCATGTGCCATCACAGCTGGCATGGGTTTCTTCTTACATTTTGCAAATGTGGGAGATTGCCAAGCTGTGTTCTGCTGAGAAATGAAGCCCCTTGCCTCGATCTTTCCCTGACATTTACTTCAACCCTATTCATTGAGATATGCAGAGCTGGCTATATTGACCCAGATGTTCCTTTAAATGGCCCAAAGAATGTGATTGAATCTGGCCAAGATGCCATGTGCCTCATTGCAGCATGCAGGGGAGAACTACAAAAGTCTGTGAGATTTCAGAGCTTAGAAATGAGACAGCATCTCAGCTGAGGCCATGGGACTCACAAAGAATTACATCTTCCTGGCAGTAAAGGTGCCATCCTTGCATATATCAAGCTATCGATCACACTGCTAATTTGAGAGCCTCTGTGCCTGCTACAAAATTGCTTTGTTTCTCCTTACAGCCAATGCCTGCAAAGTTTCTTTTCCCTAGCACTCTGTTTCAACGCCTACCCACATCATTGTCTGAAGCCAATAAAAACCATGAGCTTTTGGACTTGTGGCCTTTGTTTCCGAGAATGTTTCTGTTATCCCAGAGCTCCTCATCTGCACAATATTCTCTTTGTCTTTCTTTAGTATCCATGTGTCATATTGCTGGTTGGGAGACCTGAACCCTCCATGGGGTTTTGGTATGCAAACCTTAGTTTTTCTCAGAAGCAATACCCACAGGGTGTCCCCACGGTTTCCCCATTATGAACTTTCTCCAGCTTAGGTGCTACCTTTGTCCTGTTTCTAGCTCTGATGTGAGTGTTTGTATTTGTATTTTTTTGCATTTGTTGGTTGTGCTCATTTAGGCCTAATAAATGAGTCTCTATCTGTCCCATGAATCTCTTTATATGTTTTTCAAACCTTGTCAACACATCCCAAGCCAGTGATCATTAGTTTAGGCCTCTCTGAGTCTAATCTTTTGTAAAGTTTAATTTGTAAATGGTATTTGTTTAATTCCTTTAGAGAAAAATATGGTCTTCCAAAATTTTCTTTGCAAATGCTGATCACAGTGGCACCTGTAATCCCAGCTACTCAAGAAACCGAGGCAGGAGGAACATAAGCTTGAAGCCAGCAGAAGTAACAGACTTTTTCTCAAAATAAAACTTTAAAACATCCTAGGAAGTAGTTCAGAGGAAAAGAACTCTCTTTGTAGAAGACCCTGTATGAGCAAGGCAAGGTTAGTGAGAGTATAATTAGTCAGGAAGATGCTCTCTTTCTTGGAACCTGGGTTCCTGGGACCAATTTGTGACCAGGGTCAGACCATGATGGTCCATGCAGGAACTCAAGGATCTTTCCTTGCAGGAAGTGTTGTTTACATGCACTTTTTACCATCTAAGCAAATATTAAATAAGGGCTATGCTGAGTAGCTCTTCAAGTGTGTTTCAAAGATCAGGTAGTAGAATGACACAGTGAGTCTTGAAATAATTTGGCTACAAAAACATATTTTATTCTCCCCAAATCATCCTGTGTGACCTAGGAAAAATTTAACACATTCAAAAAGAGGTAGAAAGTAGAAGCTGAGGATGTTGTATTCCTAATGCTCAACAATAAATATCAGTCTAGAGACAGCTCTAGCATAGTTAATATGCCTCAGTTTTGTTTGTTTGTTAGTTTGTTCATTTTTTGGTACCAGGGATCAAACTCACGACCTCATGCTTGCCAGGCAGGCACTTACACTGCTGAGCTAAATCCTCAGTGCCTATGCCTCAGTTTTTAAAAGCAAATGAGTAAGAACACTTATTTGAAATAAAGAGTTATATAAAGAACCCCTTGTGATTTTTTTTGCAGATATCTTATAAAATTGAAAAATATTATATATAATATATAATTATATATAATATATAATTATATAATATATATAATATAATATTATATATGATATAATAATGTATATAAGTATTATATATAATAATATATTATATATATATATTTGCCTTTTTGAGACAGGGTCACATTACGCAGTACAGGCTGGCCTTTGTAGTTCAGCTCACTTTGTAGCACAGGCTGGTCTCAACCTTGCCACAATCGTCCTGCCTCAGCCTCCCAAGTACTGAGATTACAAGCGTACAGCACCATTATAATCTTATTAAATATTTTATTTAGTTTTAAGAATTAAAAGGTCAGATTCCCCTATTCCTGGACATAATCAGTAGACAATTATACCTTTTTTTCTAAATTACATACACAATTCCTTTTACAAAAGGGACAATAAATTATATATTTACCTTCAACCACCCCACAATGAGACGTTTACCAACATTTGCTTAACAACAAAAAAACTTTAGCGCCCTCTCTGTTTCAAGCTAAGTACACCATTGAATGAAGGCCACTTTTTTTTTTTTTTTTTTTTTTTTGATACCAGGGATGAAACTCATGACCTTGCACTTGTCAGGCAGGCACTTATGCCACTGAACTATATCCCTGGTCTTGGGCCACTTTCTCCTCGCAAATTCTATAGTTTGGTAATATTTAATGATGCTGAGGACAAATCAGAGGAAAAGATTTGAAAGCGATTATTTCTTTCTAAATGTTGTTTTTTAGATAATTTTTTATTTAACTCATTTTTCTTAAAAAATTTAATTTCTTCTTCTTAAAGTGAAATGCTTTTCATTTCCTTAATAATTTTGCTTGGCCTGCATGGCACCTCTAGAGCTTCAAAAACAAGTCAATGAATCTGCGAATTTTTAACTTAAAAAAATCTACGGGTAGATGCAAAGGTTCAGAGGGTACTGCTCTAGACCAACAGGAGGGCAGGAGGGAGGAGGAGAGGAGAGAAACAGCAGGGCAGAGACGGACACAGACACAGCCAGAGTTGCCCCCTCGAGATCACTGACGATGAAAGATCAGGACCCTGGGACCAGAAGTGTGACCCAGAGGATTAAGGAATCCTCTGAAAGAAGATCTCAGGAAGAAGACAGTGTCACCAGAGATTTTAAGAAGCAGTGCTAACCACTAACTAACTGGGTTTGGCAGGGAAGGAGACACCTGTGTGGGGCTCTGAGAACCTGCAAGGGATCAGGAGAGCGAAGCCATTGAGCTCCAGACCCAGAGGAGAGAGAAGGCCCTGCCTGCTCCCCCGCACCTACCCCACATGGCCATGCTGGCTACGACTGGCCCTCCCAGTGGCAATGGCTATCCCGGCTGCAGAGGGGCGATCACCACCAGTCAGTGTCCAAGCTGTGCCACACAGGGACACAGACACCCTAGCCAGGGAACCCACGCTCGGACACAGAACAGCAAGGGTGGCAAGGGAAGTCTCCTCTATTCAGAACCCTCTCTCCCACTTTAGGAGAAAAAGCGTAGCCCTGTCCTGCCCCGGGTCCCAGGGTGTCACCCCAGAGTGTGGACACCTCTGTACACCCTCAGCCTCCCACTTAGATCAGATCTGAGAGGACTCAAGCCCTTCACAGTCTCAGAGGTTACCTCTCATTGTTCCCCAGTTCTTCCCCAGCTACCACCTTCTTAACCCCTACTTCTCAGAACCACCTCTTCTTATGTGGTGGTTGCTTTTTGTGCTGTTAGGGGTTAAACTCAAGACCTTTGCGTTTAGCTACATTCTCATTTCCCTTTTTTTTCTTAGATAGGGTCTAAGTTTTGCTACATTGTCCAAGTTGAGCTCAAATTTGTAACCCTCCTGCCTCAGCCTCCACTTAAGCAATCCTAGCCATTGTCCCAATTTCCTCACTTCCTGTTCACTTTTTAACTCACTTAGCCAACACTGTCAGGTGCCCATGTGAGGAACACCCTCCTCTTCCTGCTGACAGAACTCAGGTTTTGTTCCAGGTAACTGTGTGTCTGGCCTAGGCAATGCATCGCTACGCCAGAACTGTCGGGCTCTCTGCAGCATTCATTCCAAGCACAAGTGTCACAGGTCTCATTACGGCCAACAAGGCCTAAGCAAAAGCCAGCTGGGTGAAGGCTTCTGTAAAAAGGCTTCTTTTACTGTCTTCACAGAAAGGAGCCACTCTCTTCTTCCCACCTGGAGCACAAACAGGATGTCCAAGGCTGTAGCTCGAGGCTGTGAGGAAAGGTTTTAAGAACAGCAAAGATGGCAGAGACCAGCATCTCGGCCTGACTCTTTGGGACCGGGAACCTCCCGGAGACCCTCAGAGTGACCTGCACTGTTTTGACTGGAAACTTTGCGGAGACCGGCATCTTGGCCTGAATGTTTGGGAGTGGTAGGCCCGCCCTTCACCCACAGGGAACTTCCCGGAGACCGGCATCTTGGCCAGGCCTGTTTGGGGCCCGTAGCCCCGCCCTTCATCCCCAGGAAATCACCCAGAGACCAGCATCTCAGCCTGACTCTTTGGGACCGGGAACCTCCCAGAGACTCGCAGAGTGGCCTGCGCTGTTTGGATTAGGAACTTTACCGAGACTGGCATCTCAGCCAGGACTGTTTGGGACTGGGAACTTTGCAATAACCAGCATTTTGGCCTGACTGTTTGGGACCTGTAGGCCCACTGTTCACCCACAGGGAACCTCCTGGAGACCTGCCTGGGACAAAGCACAGTGGCCTGGCCTGGCTGAGATTCCACAGGCTCTGGGTTGACCACACCCAGCATCCGCCTTACAACTTAGGGAGCCAGGAGCCCACAGAGGGGAGTTAGGACCCTGTGAGGAGGCCAAGAGCCTGTGGGGGAGCCACTGTCCCTCCAGGAACTGAGGGTGCAAGAGGTAATTCACCACACATGCAGAGAAAGCATTGGAACACCACTCAAAGCAAGGAAATATAGAAAAATGACAAAAGGAAAGACCAAAAGGCAGGCTCAAAGCTCTAGCCCTCCTCAAGAAAGCTTAGAAGCTGTGTACATAGAAGAAAAATGAAGCCATACACCTGAAATGTTTGAAATGATATCAAATGAAATAAATATGCAACTAGGGAAAGCTATGGAGAAATTCAAATCAGAAATACTTACCCAGGTAAAAGAAGAATTGATAAAAACAGTGAAAGAAATAGTGAACGCATCTAGTGAAAACATAGCTAAAAAATTAGAGGAACAAAGCAAACAGATAGAATCCCTAAATGAACACTATATGAAACAAACAGAATACATAAAACTGATTCAAAGAGATATACAGGAAATCAAAAATGTTATTGAAAGCTGCCAAAACCGCATCAATGAAAGTGAAGACAGAATTTCAGACCTCAAAGATAAGATTGCAGCCAGTGAGCAGGAAAGACAAGATCTTTTAAAAATAACAAAGAATCAGGAAATAACAATTCAACACCTGCAAGATGATGCAAAGAAAAAATAACGTAAGATTAATAGGGATAAATGAAAAAGAAGGGGACAGCCCAAATGATATCAAGAGGATATTTACAGAAGTAATAGCTGAAAACTTCCCAAACATGAGAAGAGAAACAGACATCTGGATAAGTGAAGCATATAGAACTCCAAACAGCCATAAGCAAAATAAAACTACACACAGACACATAATAATCACCATCTCAGAAATCCAACATAAGAATAGAATACTAAAAACTGTTAGAGAGAAAAGAGAGATCACCTATAAAGGAAAACCTATCAGAATCACGGCAGACTTCTCAACACAAACAATGAAATCAAGAAGAGCATGGAGTGAAGTCTTTCAGATCCTAAAGGAAAACCACTTCCAACACAGACTGAGATACCCTGCAAAACTGTCCTTCAAAATGGATGGAGAAATAAGATACTTCCATGACAAAGAACAGCTGAAGAACTTCATGAACACCAAACCAAACCTACAAAGAATACTGAAAGACATTCTAGATACACACGGGAGGAAACCACCAAGCAAGGCAGACAATTAAACAGAATGGAAAGCTAAAGACACAACAGCAGAAAGATAACATGTCAACAATAAACCAATATATAACAGTTACAACCATTAATGTAAATGGCCTCAACTTGCCAATCAAAAGAAACAGACTGGCAGAATGGATCATGAAACAACATCCAACCATATGCTGTCTACAAGAAACCCATCTAACCCAAAAGGACACTCGTAGACTCAAAGTCAAAGGATGGAAAACAATACTTCATGCAACAGGAAACCAAAAAAAAGCAGTAGCAGCAATCCTGTTTGCAGACAATTATAAATTTCAAACCAAGAATGATCCAAAGAGATAAAGAGGGTCACTACATACTAGTTAGGGGAAAACTTCAAGAGGAAGAGATAACAATCTTAAATATATGCACCAAATTCCAGAGCACCCAGCTATATAAAGCAAATACTAACAGAAATGAAAAATCAAATAAGCAATAATACAATTATAACAGGAGATTTTAACACACCACTGACCCAAAGGGACAGATCAACTAGACAGAAAATCAGCAAAGACATAACAGAACTGAATCACACCTGTGAACAAATGGACTTGATAGATGTATACAGAGTGTTCCATCCAACAACATCAGAATACACCTTCTTCTCAGCAGTACATGGGACATTCTCTAAAATAGACCATATACTAGCCCACAGAA
>PVJX010044547.1:0-13138 GCA_004027295.1 Dolichotis patagonum
GCCTGAAAGGTGAACATGACAAAATGAAAAAGCAAAATGAAATCTCAAACATCTAGACCATCAGGAGCACATATAGGAGAGATTGAAATAGAAGAACTTAAAAGTCATACACCTCAATATCTCTGAAAAGATAACAAGTGAAATAAAGAAATAAATCCATGAGGCTACAGAGGAAATCAAATTAGAAATAGTTTCTTACATAAAGACAGAAATAACAACCTTAGTTGCTAAGCACAGCTAGACAAGAAATAGATTAAAAAGTACAGGAATATGGGAACCTCATTGAAACCTTGAATGAACAATATAGAAAACAAGCAGAATCCATCAAACAAATTCAAAGAGATCCAAGAAATAAAAATTCTACTGAAAGCTGGTAAAACCATTTAAATGAAGCTGAGGATAGAATTTCAGACTTTGAAGACAGGATCACAGTTAGCAAACATGAAAGGGTAGAACTTTTAAAAATAACAAAGCAGCATTTATTGACAATTCAGTAGCTTCAATGTGATGCCAAGAGAAACAATGTAAGACTAATAGGCATCAGTGAAGATGCAGGAGTCAATGGGATTGACATCAGTAAACTATCTACAGAAGTAATAGCAGAAAATTTCCCAAACATGGAGAAAAATCTGATACACAGATAGGTGAGGCATACAGGAGACCAATCAGTCAACATAAATCTACACCCAGACATGTAATAATTAAGATCCCAGACATCCAGCATAAAAACAGAATACTAAAACAGTTAGAGAAAAGATACAACTCACCTATCAAGGAAAGCCCATTAGAATCACAGCAGACCTTTTAACACAAAAATCTCAAGTTAAGATGAGCTTGGAGTGATGTATTTCAAGCTCTGAAAGTAAACACCTTTCAACCCAGATTGATATACCCAGCAAAACTGTCTTTCAGATTTAATGGAGAAACAAGATACTTCCACTACAAAGAACAACTGGAGAAATTTATGTTCACCAAACCAACCCTAGAAAGAGTACTGAAAGACATATTAGATAGAGATAAAAATGACCAAAATTTCCAGAACAACAACAGAGAGAAACCACCAAGTAGGGCAAACAATTAAACAAGATAGAAAAGCAGAAAACCAACAAAAGAAACATAGCATGACAAAGTTGAGCCAGTACATATTAGTTATATCCATAAATGTAAATGGCCTTAATTCACCTATTACAGAAAATAGATTGACAGAATGGATCAAGAAACAGGATCCCACAATATGCTGTATACAAGAAGCACATGTGACTTTAAAGGAAATTCATAGATTAAAAGTCAAAGAATGGAAAACAGTATTCCATGCAACAGGAACCCAGAAAAAAGCAGGGGTAGTTATTCTGTTTGCAGACAATGTGAACTTCAAACCTAAAATGATTAAAAGAGATAAAGAAGGTCACTATATAATTGTTAGTGGAAAAATTCAAGAGTAAGGACTAACAATTATAAATATATATGCACCAAATACAGGAACATCCAATTATATCAGACAAATACTAATGGACACAAGAACACAATTGTAATAGGGGACCTTAGTACTCCATTGTCACAAAGAGATCAACTAAACAAAAAGTCAGCAAGGAAATAATAGAACTGAATCATACCTGTGAGCAAATGGATTTAGTAGATGTTTAGAGAGTGTTCCACCCAACCACATGAGAATAAACATTCTTCTTACCTGTGCCTGTGACATTCTCCAAAATAGACCATATATTAACCCATAAAACAATTTTAAGTAAATGCAAAGAGATTGAAATTGTCCCATGCATATTATCTGACCGTAGTGCACTGAAATTGGAAATTAATGGCAGAAGAAATTATAAAACCTGCATAAATACATGGAAATTAAATAACAACCTTCTGAACAATAAATGGGTTACAAGTGAAATTAAAGAACAAATAAAGCAATGTCTACATTTCGATGAAAATGAAGATACAACATACCATAATGTGTTGGATGCAATGAAAGTGGAAAACACATAGCAATACACTGTTGTATCAAGAAACAGAAGGAGCACAGAAAACAACCTAATGCTACAGCTCAAGCGTCTAGAAAAAGAAGAGTAAGTAAAACCCAAATGTCATAGAAGAGAGGAAATTGTAAAAATCAGAGCAGAAATTAATGCATTTGAAACTAAAAAACAATACAAAGAATCAATGAATCAAACAGTTAATTTTTGGAGAGAATAAACAAAATTGACAAAACTCTAGCTAACCATATAAATAAAAAGAAAGAAAAAACACAAATTTATGCAATAAGGGCTGAAAAGAAAGAAATTACTACAGATCCCATGGAAATTCAAAAGATCATGAATACCTACTTCAAAAATCTCTACTCACACAGAGTGGAAAACACAGGGGAAATGAACAGATTTCTAGAAGCATATGAAATACCAAAACTCAGTCAAGAAGTTATAATAACTTTGAATAACCCAGTATCAGCTATTGAAATTGAAAATGTGATTAAAAACTTACCAACAAATAAAAGCCCAGGTCCTGATGGACTCACAGCTGAATTCTATAAGAAATTTAGAGAATATTTGTTGCCAATACTCCTTAAACTCTTCAATGAAATAAAAAAAGATAAAATCCTCCCTAAATCATTCTTGGAGGCAAGTATTACTCTGATACCAAGACCAGAGAAAGACCCAACCAAAAAGAACTATAGGCCAATCTCACTAATGAACATTGATGCAAAGATTCTCAATAGAATACTGGCAAATAGAATGAAGCAAGCCATCAAGAAGATTATACATCACAACCAATTGGGATTCATTCCAGGAAGGCAGGGATTATTTAACATATGCAAATCAATAAATGTAACACACCACATCAGCAGAGTGAAAAACAAAAACCACATGATCATCTCAATAGATGCAGAAAAAGCTTTTGATAAAGTTCAACACTAGTTCATGATAAAAAAAAAACCTATAGAAACTTGGAATAGATGGTATCTACCTGAATCTCATGAAAGCCATTTATGACAAAGCAACAGCCAACATTATACTAAATGGACAAAAACTGAAAGATTTCACGCTAAAATCAGGTATAATACCTATTCAATATAGTTCTTGCAATATTCAATCAGACAAGAGAAAGAAATAAAAGGAATAAAGATAGGAAAGGAAAAATTTAAACTGCCACTATTTACAGATAACATGATACTCTGTATAGAAGACCCAAAAAACTCCATTAAAAGACTACTAGAGGTAATAAACAAATTCAGCAGCATAGCTGGATACAAAGTCAACACTCAAAAATCAATAGCATTCCTGTACACAAACAAAAATCTCACTGAGAGAGAAATAATGGACATACTGCCTTTCACAATAGCATCTAAAAAAATGGAATACCTAGGAATCAACCTAACCAAGAATGTAAAAGACCTATATGCTGAAAATTATACTACTCTAAAAAAAGACATTGAAGAAGATATTAGAAAATGGAAGGATATTCCTTGCTCTTGGTTAGGAAGAACCAACATTGTGAAAATGGCCATACTCCCAAAACTGTTACATGGAATTAATGTAATCCCAATCAAAATGCTATCAACATACATTTCAGATCTAGAGAAAACACTCCTAAAATTCATTTGGAAACAGAAGAAACCTAGAATAGCAAAGACGATTCTGGGCAACAAAGGCAAGACAGCAAGCATCTCAATTCCTGACTTGAAGCTATACTACAAAGATACAGTGATTAAATCACTGGCACTGGCAAAGAAATAGACCTGAGGATCAATGGGACAGATTAGAAATTGCAAACACAACTGCAAAGACACTCAGCCACCTCATATTTGACAAAGAGGCTAAACATGTTCACTGGAAGGATAACCGCTTTAATAAATGCTATTGGAAAAATTGGCTTTCCACATGGCAAAGATTGAAACTAGACTCATGCCTATCACCGTGACTAAAATAAAGTCAAAATAGATCAAAGGTATAAATATTAAAACAGAAACACTAAATCTACTGGAAGCAAGTGAGGTAGAAATCTCGGAGACATAGGGGTAGGGAGAGAATTCAAAATGCAAACTATATGGGAAATACTTCAAAGAATCAACACCTGGGATCTCATTATTAAAAAGTTTTTGAACTTAAAAGAAATCACCAACAAAGTGAAAAAGAAAACCCATAGAATGGGAAAGAATTTTAGCCAACAATCCCTCAGACAAAGGACTTGTATCCAGAACACATAAAGAATTGAAAAACATCAAGTTCCTCAAATTCAAAGACCCTCTGCAAAAATGGGCATCAGAAATGAACACATAGTTCTCAGATGAAGATATACAAATGGCAAATAAATACATGAAGAAATGTTCACTATCACTGGTCATTCGAGAACTGTAAATTAAAACAGTATTGAGATTTCATTTCACTCCAGAATGGTTGCCATCAAGAAATCAACTGATAACAAATGTTGACAAGGCTGTGGGGGGAAAAGGAACACTTCTCCACTGTTGGGAGTGTAGACTGTTGCAGCCACTATGTAAATCACTATAGAGATTCTTTAAAAAGCTAGTTTTGGAAGTTCCATTCAATCCAACTCTTTCCCTCCTCGCTATTTTCCCAGAAAAAAGTGAAAAGGTCATGTCACAGTGATATATGTGCACCCATGTTTATAGCAGTACAATTTGTAATAGCTAAATCTTTGAAACAACCAAAATGCCCATCAACTGCAAAGTGGATGAAAAAGATGTGGTATTTTATACAATGAAATATTACTCAGCTATAAAAAAGATGATCTTGAGGCTTTTATAGGTAAATGGAAGCAACTGGAGACTATTCTTATAAGTGAAATAAATGAGAATCATATTTGTAAATGTCAAATTGTCTCTCTAGTGTAAAATATAATAGAAACTTAGGGAGCAATAAGACCCAAAATGTATGATAGATATTGTAAAATTGAAAGGGCAGGAAAGTGCTCTAAAGGATAGAGCTGTATGTATGTTTAAGTGTGCAATATAGATAACCATACTAGTAAGTTTTTGTTGGCTCATCAAACAGAATGGTTTGTACTGTTATTGTTAGATTGTCTTTCTATGTTTTATGCTTTGATTTTGTAACTTGATCAACTATTTCTTAGATGACAATATGAAATTTATCAACTAGTGATTTCTTAGTGTTATTATTTTTTTGAAATTCTGTATTATTTCTACTTATTTTTCTGTTTTTTCTCTAAATAAATAAAAATTAAAAAATAAAAATTGTCTATGAATATAGTAAAAATTTCAAAAATGTGGAGTATATTTGAAGGTGTGAATTCTGTATTTTTATCCCCCATTACTCATCACTAAAAGAAATGTCAATGATGTACTTCAAATAGAAAGAAATTCAACTCATAAAGAATTTTTCCTGGCTCTTTTCACTGAAAAGTATTGAAAGTAACAAAATCTCTATTGCAATGAGCACTCTTAACACCTATACTATAGTATTTAATTCCCCACTAAAAGACAAAAAAGCCCTTTGTAGAAAGGATTCATTTTACATTATTGATAAAAAAGGACAACATGGACCTTGTACACTTTGTTATTCATAAAGCAATCAAACTATCAAAGATGGATAGAGTCATACACAAAGGACAGAAGAACCAAACTGAAAGACTAGACTCCCACCCCTCAAACATGTAGTATTTGAATGTTAACAGGAATACCAAATGTAATGGAATAAATTTCATAAAATATATGAAATCCTTGAATTTTTAATAATATTTATAATAATGTTGATTACTGTATTAGTCAGTTTTCCCATCGCTAGGAAAAACACTCAGTACAATTTAAAGAAGTTAAATTGATTGACAGTTTCAGTGGATTCAGTCCAAGGTTAGCTGGTTCCAGGACAGAAAAAGGAAGGCAGAGGAGCATGGCAGAAGAAAAGGAGCTCATGCCATGGTAGTCAGAATGCAGAGAGAGAAGGGAGGAATTGGGGATGGAGTATACTATTCTAGGTTACACTTTCGAGACCCACCTCAAACCAGGCCTCACCTCCTACTAGCACATTCAGCTACTGGGCTCATCAGGGAATGAATCCATCCAGAGTGTAGAGCCTCCACTTTCCAGTCACCTCCCAAATACATGAGATCATTGAGGGACATTTTGATCTAACTATAACAATGACAAATCCTTCAGGGAGATAAATGGGAGTGACTACTTAGTATTTTGGAGTAATAAAAACTTTTTAGAACTAAATATGAACAATGATTACATAACATTGTAATTGTACTAAATGCCAATGAGCTGTGTTCTTTAAAAGAGTTAATTTTATGTTGCGTGAATTTTACCTAATAAAAATATACTGAGTGAAGGGTACATGGGAATTTATTACACTTACTTTATTTTCAGGTGCATTTGAAAACTCCAATAAGTCGAAGAAGAAATCATAATATAACATAAAATTAAATTATAACAAACATTGTGTATCAAAACTTACAGGATGCAGCAACAGATATACTAAGAATCCAGGTGCAGTAGCATGTATCTGTAGTCCCAGCTACTCAAGAGCCTGAGGAGGAAGGTCGCTGAAGCCTAGCATTCAGGGCCATCCTGGGCAACATAGTGACACTCTGTCTCCAAAAATGAATAGAAAAAAATTAATGAGCTAAGAATTCAATTTAGGCAAGAACTCTACCACTGAGTTATATCCCAGACAAAACATCATGGCAGCCATTGCTGATTTAATATCTTCTTGCTTAGAAGACTTACCATGCTTCTACTCTGCTACTACCATTGGTTCTATCATGTTGTGTCTTATTGGGATTTTAATATATGTGATAGTATAAACAAATCTTTTTATTCAAAATGAGATATTATAGTAGCCATTGATCATAGTTATTCGGTTCAGGATGTCCTGTAATTCTTTCATTCACTTGAATGGTTTTACACTATTTTGGTATGTTTGATATTATTGTTATTTGAAACTATGCTCAACTATAGCAGAGAAAGAGATATTTTGATAGCTACTGTTAATGTTTGGTTGTCTTTTTGTAAAGTGCTGTGTTGCTTATGATGTTCTGTTCTGATCTTTGTTCTGCCCTCTTTTGTTTTATTCTCTTTAAAATAAAAAAATTCAATTTAATAAATTAGAATAAAGACAAAAAGTTAGACTAGAAACAAATTAGTAAGTTGTAGTAGGAGAAGTTAATAAAAACAAATAATTAAATAGAAATTAAAGATATATGATAATTAATGATGAAATTTATTTTTGATCAATAAAGTTTATAATTTTCTGGCAATAATAGTAATGAGAAAGGTAGAATGTACAAATAAACAAGATTACAAATAAAAAACTGTGATTACATCAGGAATCATTTTATTTGATTTTAAAGAGAACAAAGCCAAACAAAAAAGAGCAGTGAAAGTGGTACAGAACTTCAAAACAGGACAACGGGAAATCAATAACGGCTATCATAATATACCCTGCTATCTTCACAGTAGTTGTCCATACCATCAGACATAGCAAAATGAAACAAAACAAAATAGAATAAAACCAATCAAAATATAACATTGAATAAAGTAAAACAATCTATTGGAACAAAACAAAACATTGAGAACAATGATGTAGATTGTTATCATCAAAATAGTTGCTCAGGTTACTAGACCCAGGGATAAACCAAAACAGTAAAATGGAATAAAACATTGAGTTTCAAAAACAAGACAGGAGGATATCCCCCACAATCCACACAATGCCTACTGCCATCCACCAGATAAATGCCCTGACCATCAGGCCCAGGCCTGCAGAGTCAACCGAACAATGCAAGCATCAAGTTATTCCCTTTCCCCCAGTTGCTATCATCTCATCCTGAGTTGTCTGAATCAGTGGTGGTGTTGGAGGGATGCTCTAGTGTTTTTTCAGTCTGCAGGCCAGCTGACTCACAGGAAGGCATAGTTTTTTTCTGGCTGGGGCTCTTTCCCATTGGCATGGCTGCGCTTGCTTCAAGGGAATGCATCAGGAATTAAATAGATAGTAGGGGATCTTAAAGAAAAAATTTATTACTGATTCATTTGAAAACATACAAAGTATTAAATTCCTAGGAGAACACAATAAAACTAAAGAAAAAACAGAATGTATTAATTGCCTTGTGAATTTAAAAAATTCTTTTTACAATGACACTACCAGATTCAAATAGCTACATAGATGATTTCTATTAAGAATTTACTCACTTTCTCAGTGATTTAAAAAGGAAAGAAAGCACTCTCACTCCTTTCTCAATCTCCCCTTGCCTGATTTAGGACAGTCTGAGAGAAGGAAATTATAAGTTAATCTCATTTGCAAACAGATATACAAATCCAAAATGAGTTACCAGTAAACCAAGATACAGTATAGAAAACAAATATTAAAATGAAGTTTCTTTAAGTCACGAAGAAAAAGAGTACCTAATGATGAAAAGTGTATTAATTTGATTCACTACCAAAAAATGATTAGAGGAGACAAAATATGATCATCTGAATGGATGTAGAAGAAAGTTCACAAATGTAGCCCTTTTCCACAATTAGAAAAATCAATAGTTTGACAAATAAGAATAAAAAGGAACTTTTCTTTGCTTAAGGCAGAGTATCTCTTAAAAACTACAGCAAATCTCTTTTTTTTGCAAACCTCATTTTTAAAGGTGAAACATAAGAAACATTCCCATTAGACTCAGAAAGACAAGAGTACCTGTGCTTAATGATGCTTATTTGACAAATTAATAACACCCTTGACAATTAGCTGACTTTACAGGGTATAAATTGATCTCTGAGGAATTCACAAATCCACTGGTTTCCCAAGTTTATGGATCTGCCAGGATGAAGCAAAGGATGTACAATGATGTGGTGCCAGTCAACCCTGAGGCCCAAGCTGTTGCCAGCTTTTTCTGTTCTTTCAGTAGGCAGAGTGGGCATCTATATAAATCCCTGCTGACTATTAAAATTCAGTACCAGTAGAATAATTAGTTTAAGCAACACTCTGCATGATGTACTAAAAAAAAGTTGTGACACCTCTAAACCTGCTCTTCACACAGCTACTTTATTTGAGGGGATTGCCTCAACTAGTTCTTTCTCTTTGGCATGACAGCTTTTAAGGCCTGCCTTGTTAGCCATTCAGTATTCTATCAAACACCAGTGGAATAAATGTAATACTCTGCACATAGTAGACACTCATCTAGTGGTAGCTATTATTAGTATTGTGTCCATTACCAATTTGTGAATGTCATTGACAGTTTTTTTAAAATTTTATTTAAAGAGAAAAAAAAGCAATACAGAAAAAAGGGTAGAAACAATACAGAACCTCAAAAAAACCCCATAAATCACTAGTTGACGAACCACATACTGTCCTCCCAGAAATAGCTGTTCATGTTACAAAATTAAGGCATACAAAGTGAACACACAGTGAGGCTGCAAACAGTTACAAAAAAACCAGGATGGAATAAAGCCAATTGAGACAGTATAGTGAAATTGGCACAGAACATCACAGCAGGTCACCAGGACAACAGTAATAGGCAACATTGCATATCTCATTGTCTTCACAATAGTTGTTCTTCTACTAGGTACAGCAAAATCAAATAAATACACAACATTATAGAACACATCAACACAGAGTATTGAATAGAGCAACACCATTACTCAGGACAAAGCAAAACTGCGATAAAAAATATCTGCCTTCAGAGATACTAGAAGGAAACTCCCCCAACTTGCTGTACCAAATATGGTCACCTCCTAAGAGATACCCAGATCCCTGGATCCCAATTGTTAATGGGGGGGATGTGGTATGTTTGATTCTAAGCCCGCACCCTGGTAGGCAGCAGGCTGGTTGTTGGTTGGCTCCGTGCCCTAAGTTCCAACATGGCACGGCTCTCAGGAAACGCTCTTGCTTCTTGTTTCACTGCCCAACAGTTTTAATCATTCTAAATCTCAAGGGTACTGCATCTTAGAGATTCTTGGCTTCATGTCCAGTGGAGCATATGGAACAATTTGAAAATGGACACTCCAACTTGAACACCACTATCTTCTGAAATACTTTTCACTACTGATGGGTGAAACAGTCGTGGTCCTTGTAGGTCTGACTGGTGCTTTATTGATTCTTCCTGTGTAAGAATTTGAGAAAAATATATTTGTGTGAAGATTTGATGGTACTCAGGGTTTGGAACATTTTAAACCTAGAATAATAAAAATGAATCAGACATAACAAGAGGCTTTTGATTTGTGTGGGTATTTATGGTTTACCCTTCTTCTGCAAGAGCAGCATGCTACTTTTTGGTGACAATCATTAGTGAAAGCCCAGCAAAGACTTGCCTTTGATGGGGTTATGTCTTACTGGTATATGTTCAAATACCTAGATCAGTACACATTTTCAACATTTCAAGTGGACTATTAAAGCTCCAGATTTTGGTCATTTTATTTTATGAGCTTTAGCCTCTAAAAACTTATGTTTGTTTTTGAAAAGTGCCTATGGTGGCATCTAGCTGCCTTTGGCTGTCAGCAGTAGAAGTTAATTTTGGGTTCTCAAATCTCAAAAGAGGGATTTTTTATAAGAATACTAAGTGACTCACAGAATTTGAGAAATTTAATAACCATGCCTAAAAAAGGTTCATAATGCTGGCAGTTTGATTACAGTATATTGTTGTAATTGTCTTACTTTATTTTTAGTTACAATTATTAGTCTTTTTATGTGCTTAATTTGTAAGGCACATTTTATCAGAGGAATGTATGCCTAGGAAAAGAACATAATATAGGGAAGGTTTGGTACTACTCACAGTTTTAGACACCCATTGAGGGTCTTGGAATTTGTCCCCCACAGATAAGGGGGACTACTGCATATGCTTTTCTTGATCAGGTCGAATTGTAGCTAAAGTTTAGAAAAGTACATTGTAAGTACACTTAGGATCTAGTGAATAACTCTTATCAAAGTATGTGTTAGTCATAATTGCTTATAATTTGTACTCCTTTTATTTATCAAGTCCCCTTCAGGTGATACCCACTGGTCATATTATATTCTGGGTATTGTCTTTGTCCTTGTGCCAATGTTCTGTACACAAAAATGTTAAATCCTTTCTCTTCTCAGTGGAATCCATTGAGAACCACACTTTCATCATTATAGGCATTTACTGTGATTTTTAAAAAAATTTTAACTGATACATGAGAACATAAAAGTTGTACATAATTATGGACTACCTGATGTTTTAATACATGTATACATTGTATAATTTTTAAATCAGTATAAATGCATATGTTTTCTATTAATTAAAATACCCTTTTCTCATGTGTTATGTAATTTTTTTTTACTTTGAAGGGAATAAAAGAACAATAAAGCAGAACAAAACAAAACAGTGAGAGTACAGAATTTCAAAAATGAGACAGAAAGAAATCCCCCATAGTTGCTATAATGCGTGTTATTATTCTCTAAACAGATGCTCAGACTACCAGCCCCAGCTCTGCATAGTCAATCAATCAATATAATCATTAAATTGTTTTTGTACCTCAGTCATTATCATCCCAACCTGGGTTACTCTGAATCAGTCAGTTGCCTAAGGGGGTCGGCCAAGGGGGCTCTTTTTGTCTCTCAGCCCACGAAGGTAGGCTGACTTCTTGGATCTTTTCCAGACCCACAGCCTCTGCTAGCTCACAAGAAAGGCAGATTGACTTCCTGGTTCTTTTCCTGGCCCACCGGTATTATGTAATTTAGTCCAGACAATGTCTACGTAAAATGTTGCTATCCTGTATTATAGAGGAGAAAGCTGAAACTGGAGACAATAAATCTCCCAAGATCATACAACTAGAACATTGTTATAGTGATAGGATATGAAGCCAGGTTCTCTGACCCTCAGGCAAAACTTTTTAGCTTGTTATTGACAGACAATACTTGCACACAAAAGTGCACAAATCGTAAGAGTGTAGCCTGATGAATTGTGAAAAGTGAATGCACTTGTGTAAGAAGAAATCAGATCAAGTATCAGAACCCTGCAACTAGAACACCCCCACCTCTGCCTCTTTTGTAAGCACTGCTCCCTTAAGTAAAACCACTCTCTTGATTTCCAATGGAGTAAGTGCAGTCTTGTGGAAACATCAACTGTGAATCATGTTGTGTAGGGCTTCTTTTTGTGAGACATTGTTTCAATGTGTGAACATAATATACTACAGTGCATGTATCTACTGTGTTTTAAGAGAATTCTATATTAATTAGTCCAAGGTATATCTTTGATAGTTTACTGGGGGAAACTGTGTGACAGTTTTATGTGTCAGCTTAGTTAAGCTATATTTAATCTATTTATTTATCATCTTAAATATTAATTTTAGGTGTCACAGTAAAAATCTATTGCAAATGAGATTCATATCTATAATCCTTTAACTTTAAGTACAGAATATTTACTAATATAATCCAGGTGAGCCTCATCTAATAGGTCAAAAGGTTTTTAAGAACAAAACTGTTTGTTTAGAGATAGAATAGTTTCTACTTGTGACCTACATTGTCAGCTCCAGGCTGAGAGTTTTCAGCCTTCAGGCACTCCCTGTGTATTGTGCCTTGCCCAGCCATATCCCAAAATTATCATTTAAATATGTAGCGCACTTGCTCTACTTTTTTAGTAGAGCCTAGATTGATACAGTGTGGTGTATTTGTGCAAATTGTGTTTGAATGCAGATCAACAGTATAAAGGAAAGAGATATTAGTTTCATACAACAACTTGGATCAGAAGTTGCATATTGTGTCATTCCATTTACATGATATTACAGAAAACAAAACTGGATGGAAACTGGTGATTGTCAGGATACCAGGGCTGACAATCAAGGGGCAGCATAAGAACATTTTTAGATTAACAGCACTGTTCTGTATGGTTAGTAGTCAGGTAGATAAATGTATGCTTCTGTGAAAATCTATAAAACTGCATGTCACAAGGAAGGAATTTTGGCCCATGAACATTTTTTAAATGAACCATAGAACAGCCCAAACCCTATAACATCATCAAATGTTGGCAAGGAAATGGAGCAAAAGGACTTCTCATTTACTGAAGAGCTATTTCAGAAAATGATTTGGTAGATGTTCACAAAATGAAACATATTCACCTCATATGATTTAACAATTGTACCTCTAAGATATTTACCCAAATAATTTGAGAATTTATGTTTGCACAAAAACTATATATATATATATATATATATATA
>PVJX010044548.1:0-13135 GCA_004027295.1 Dolichotis patagonum
AGGTCAGTCTGGAGATTACTCAAAAAGCTGGGTTTGGAACAGAGTAAAACCATTCCAACTGATGAATGAAAACATTGAAAGGCTTCAAAGCAATGAAATGAGGAATCATGGAAGTCCTATTTGACCCAGCTATTCTGCTTCTAGGCATATTCCCAGAAGAACTGAAAACATCATACCACAGTGATATATGTGCACTCATGTTTATAGCAGCACAATTTGTGATAGCCAGATCTTGGAAACAACCTAAGTGCCCATCAACTGAGGAATGGATAAAAAAGTTGTAGTATTTTTATACAATGGAGTACTACTCATCTATAAAGAATGATCACATTGAGATATTTATAAATAAATGGACATGACTTGAGACCATACTCATAAGTGAAATAAACCAAACTCACATGTGTAAATACCGTATAGTCTCCCTAGTATGAGAGTTGGTAAGAGTATATAAGATTTTATAGTAATCATGATTCCTCATTTCATTGCTTTGAAGCCTTTCAATGTTTTCATTCATCAGTTGGAATGGTTTTACTCTGTTTTGTTTGACTTTATTATGCATGATGGTATGGACAGCGGTTTTGAAGAAAACAAAACATTATGGCAGCCATCGCTGATTTAATATCATCTTGCTTAGAAGTCCTACCTTGCTTCTACTCTGCTATTACCATTGGTTCTATCATGTTGTGTCTTATTGGGATTTTAATATATGTGATAGTATAAACAAATCTTTTTATTCAAAATGAGATATTATAATAGCCATTGATCATAGTTATTTGATTCAGAATGTCCTGTAATTCTTTCATTCCCTTGAACGTTTTATACTATTGTGTTATGTTTGATATTATTGTATCTGAAACTATGCTCAACTATAGCAGAGAAAGAGATATTTTGACAACTACTGGTAATGTCTGGTTGTCTTGTTGTAAAGTGTTGTGTTGCTTATGTTGTTCTGTTCTGGTCTGCTTTGTTCTGCCCTCTTTTCTTTTATTCTCTTTAAAATAAAAAAAGTAATATGAACTGTAGGAGTAATAAAACCCAAAATGCATAATTGCTACTGTAAAAAGGAGAGCAAAAGAAAGTGCTCTAAAGGATATAACTGCATGTATGTTTAAGTGTGGAAGATAGATGACCATACTACTGTTTTTTTTACATTGTTGAGCAGAACTGTTAATAGTCTCACTGTTTGAATATCTACTTTGTATGCTTTAATTTTGTAACTTGAACAACTATTTCCAAGATGACAGTACGTAACTTATCAACTAGTGATTTCTTAGTGGGTTTTTTTGTTCTTTTCTTTTTTTCCTGTATTGTTGCTACCCTTTTTTCTGTTTTGTTTGGTTGTTTTTCTTTCTTTCTAAATAAAATTTTAAAAAATAAAATAAAAGCTGTGCTAGCCAACATCTCCAAATTTTTCCAAACCCCTCCTATGAACCAGTTATGAAGGCTTCTAAACCATATGATTAGTAACAATTCCACTTTGGTGCAAAAATCTGCCTTTATCACTTTTTCATCACTGGAATGTAATTCCTACCACTTTCAGTGTAAAGGGTAAGAAGCTTCTTTTGGCTCACAATTTCAGAGGTCTCAGTCCATGCATGGTTGGCCCGTTCCAAGGGAGAAACAGCATGGTGGAAGGTCCTAGAAGAGGAAGGCTGAGATCATGGTGGCAAGGGAGCAGAGACAGAAGGGAGGAGCACGGGAGGGGGATATAGCCTTCCAGGTCATGCCTCCAAGGACCTGCCTCTTCCAACCAGCCTCTGCCTTCTAACAGTACATTTAGATCTGAATTCTTCAGTGGACCAATCCACTGATGAGTATAGCACCTCATTATGCAATCTTCTTCTATAATCCCCACCTCTAAACACAGAAGTGTCCTGAGGGACATTCTAGATCTAAACCATATCACATGTGTTGATGAAATATAACTAGGGCTGAACTGACTGCATTTTTTGTTGTTGTTTTGTTTTTTTATTGCTCCAGTTCTTTATCTATTATAAAAAAGTTACTTCTTTATGAGAGAAAAGTCCCTCTTGTGATTTCCCAGTGCTTGCATTCTTCAATTAGTTGAGTTATCTCAGTGCTCAATAAAAACCAGTATCTATGTCCCAAAAGGATCATAGCAGAGAGCAGGATTAGGAATGCTCCAGTGCCAAAAGCCAAAGCTGGTGAGTGCTAGTTATGGATTCAGGCTGAAATTCCAGTCCTAAATTATTTGGTAAAGAATATAGCTCTTGAGATTCTTAACAAATATAAGTTAGTTAAACTGGTGCTTTCACAGAATAAGTGTGTGTATAGTATATAACTTAAATCCTGTGATTAACATCCCAAGATTTCTCAAGGAATAGGTCCAGGAAATGTCACATCACATTGGACACCCAGGGAATCCATGGCTAAGTGTCCATGGCCAGTTTAAACAGCTGCCAAGTGTCCCCTTGGGTCTCCAGGTCTGGCTAATCTGTCCTGGACAGGTTGGGGTATTGTGTGCATGTGCTGACCTGAGGCACAGAGTTGTCCTGGCCTTCACTCTAAAACTGCACTGTGTTTTATGGTGGAGATGGATCAGGCACTTTCCAATCCCTCTCCATCCTATGTATCTGGAACTGCACTGTTCACCCTCTAGTCTCGCCCACTATGATCTTCTAGAAGGCAGGACATCATCCCAGCATCAAGGGCACTGCTTGGTGCATGAACGATGTTAAATAGCTTACCTAATGTGTGTCGCACAAAACCAAATTGATGGCAGTGGGTGATATGGCTGTGATTAGCACCTAGACCATTTGTTACTAGGTGGTGATGAGGAAGCCAGTAGGCCAGAAACTGGAGGGAGAAGGGCCAGGTGTCATAGGAGACTCTACACACATTTTTTCTAACCTTCGACTTTGTAAACTACAAATTGTCTAGAGTTGTGATCAAGCAACTTGTCTTCTAAAGTCAGAACAGCAACACCAGTGAAGATGGGTAGTGAAATAGGATCCTCTGAAGGCTGAAAATAAGAAAGGATAGGAACATATGCTCAGACCACAACAGCAATGATTGTTCTAGATAGCACCACAAGCAGATTTCTTTAGCTCACCATTGTTACAAGACAGGAACTAACAGGGAAGGTCATCAATGTCTTACAAAGATGAATCTCTGCCAAGTGCTATGTTTAACATTTTCTTTGACATGAGGCTTTCTTTAATTTAATTCAGATATATAACAAAGCAATTGCTTGACCCTTACCAATGGTGCTGGAGGAAGGGACATCACCTTTCAGGGCACCTCTCTAACAGATTCAGCTAATGCAGAATTGGCTTTTCAGCGTTCCCTGTCAACGAGGGAATAAAGTCTGATGACTTTGACTGTTTATCTTGCTTGTTCTGTTTTCCCTCTTGGTCTTTCGTATCCACTCACGCTATACTTGTTGAGATTTATTCTGACAAGTTCTCTGATCTTGCTCAGTTCCTGTGCTAATGCAGTTTAGAAGGGCGGGATTTATGCATATGCCAACAGTCCAGGCCACAAGTATCTAGGCACAGCGATTCGGTTTCTTCGGTTTTCCCAGGCTGCAGTTCTCTAGTTCTGCTGCAGCTTGAGAAAGAGATACTGTTCTGGTCTGCTTAACACTGCTGTATCCTTTCATGGGTTTGGTGGTCTTGTTCTGGGGCCCTGTCATTGCCTCCAGCCCCTCCATTTCCAATCATGATATTAAGATTTCTAGTAGCATTATTAACAAACTGATAGACTACTAAAGTTAGAAGACAAAAATATATATGATCTAAGAAGGAAATTCTTTTCTTTTCCTTTTCTTATAAGGTACTCCTTGCTCCTCTTGGATAAATTGAAGTAGAAATGTTAGAAGAGACAAATATCAGTCACTATCCCTAGTTAATTTGCTTGTTACAAAACAATTTTCTCTTAATTTTGCTTTCATTGTTTTAACAAAGTAAAACTCTATGCATACATATTTTCCAGCCTTTAAAAAAAGCTTTCTTAAAAGCATAAAATGGGAATAAATTGACAAATTCACTAAGCTAGAAAATACTTATCAAAATTCTTATCAAAACTTTAGGAGTTGATTAGAACTAGCCACAGATTCTTTGCAATAACTGTCATCGAGAGATAAAATTTATTTCTTATATTTTGACCCTGTACTGATGTTGTGAGTTGCTTAGCCACAGAATGTGGGGGAAGTAACATAGCATACATTCCGAGAGTAGGCCCACTAGAATGCTACTGCCTCGCGAGCAAGACCAAGTTAGGCTCCTGGTAGATAAGGGTGACCCCTGGAGAACAGGGGTCCCAACACTCCCTGACATCCCCATCCACACAAAAGAAGCCCAAATATGAGAACCAGAGCAACTGTCACTATGTGGAGCAATCTATCAATAAATTCCAACCCAAACTGCCAAATCGCAAAATCATAAGCAAATAAATGATTGTTGTTATAATGAGCTGATTGGTTACACAGAAATTTGGATTAACTGGTTGAACCCAATTAGCCAATAAAAATCTTCCTTCACTGACTCAATTTTAGTGGTTCTATAAGAAATCTTTCAGTAATAACACACTTTTTTTCTTTGAGTCACAATTCTTAATTCACCAACACTGTCATATCATCTAATGGGATGTCCCATATGTAGATCCATGAGACTTTATAGTACTTCCCAGTAGCTATGTGATTATGAGACATACATGTATCTTTAATTTTGAAGTGGATGATTTAACAATCACTAGTTAAGTGTGTTGAGATTTTTCATATATGGAAGTACCATTCCAATGGACATCCATGAACTATGTCACCTTGTATAGCCAGGAGGTCAATACCTACTTCAAGATTTAACTTCAGCCTTTTGCAATGAATTGAGAACAAATAAAACAAAAAAAAACTTTATGCATCTTGATTGGGTCTCTTGACGTTAGGCCAATTTCTTTCAGATTTTTCCTCTGTAAAATTTTGGCATTATGACAATCAAACTAAGGTAAGTCAGCACATTACCAAATCATAGACAAAAATACAAACAAGTTAGAATGAAACCCCTTATTTACCTTTCCTTGAGTGCATTAGTTAACATCTTTATGTATCAGTTCATCTATTAAGTGGGATTATATCATCTATTTCATTAGGTAATCCATGATGAAGCCAGATAAAGACCCCAAAAGTGATTATGAAAATAAATAGTAATCAAAGAAAGATTCTCTAAAGAGTAAAGATATTTATTTATTAGGAAATAAATAAGAAAGCATTATGATGGGACTATATGTACCACAGAAAACCCTGGTTATACTCATGGAGGTGGAAGTAGGGGAATGTTTTTAAAGACAAAAGGAAAAAAAATACATGAACTATTTGGATACAGAATTCACTGGTCTTGGGGACCCAAGGTAGGAGCTGGAGTCTCTCCTTAGTGGAGGTGCCTTTTCCAGGTAAGTATTTTGTCCAGGGGATTTTATCTGGATTGCTGCAGCCTTGGAGAACAGTAAAACTAAATTTTGTTACAGAAATCTGTGAATATGAAATGTGTAAAACATGAGGTGTGGGTAGAACAGGAAGGAATCATTTGTGAGACTTCAGAAAGTCCTTGAAACATTATCTCATGCAGCAGGCTAGAGCCCTCCCCTCTCGCTATTTCCCAGCTCCAGTTTTGTCTGAATCTGACAAGGACAACTGCATCCTGGAGTCACCAACTTTTACACAGTTCTAAAAAGAAGATGTTGGACTCAAAATCACCTCTTTCCTCATCTAATTAAGGCTCTTCTGTTAATCTCTTTTAAGCTGGCTAAGTTTTATGATTGGATCCATTTTCCTTGAGATAAATTTCAAGCCAGGAGATTTCTCATTTCATCATGGAAATAAAATCTATTGTAAATGAAATTAAAATTAATTATAAATGGCATGAGGAAAACTGAGCTGCATGCAATTGCTTCTAGAAGATGATGTCTTCTTCAGAAAATATTTTGTATTATACTTTTTGTTGACACTTGCCTTCTATGTTATTTTATTTTGACTTAGATTTCTTTTAGGATTGAAATCTACTACATTTAGGATTTCTTCCCTCTGGTTGTCAGTGAGATTGCAAGTGGACATGTAGGAGACAGGCATAGGGTTGAATATGATTATGATCTGCAGGACAGCTTCCCCTGAGGTTCGACCTAGTTATCTGGCCCTTAGATGTGATCACTAGGGATCCATAATGTCCATATCACTAACAAATCCTTAGTCATAAAGCTCACTCCCTGACCTCTGATCCATTTCTCCTGAACATGGCAAGCAGACAACACACATACACATTACAACCTGTACAATTCCAACTATGAAATATTCCTGGATGACTAGCTGTCTTCCTTTCAGTGAGCCTCTATCTACAGTGGACGTGAATAATGGAACTTTTCTCTCTGCACTGTGCTGAGGCTCATGGGATCCCCTGAGGCTATCCTGGGTCCACACACCTGGGTACCTCTTGCTGTCATTGTGATTATCCTGGAGTCTAGTTTCCAACCCAAATTGGATGTCTTTGTTTGGGAATAAGCCTGGGAATGGGACATAGCTTTCCTTTGACCTGGGACTTATCAACTTGGCTGTATATCACCTGATATATCCTCATGATATTAACAATAATCATCTCTAAATGTGGAATGACTTCTATGTTCTTGCATAAACTTCTATTTTCTGTGTTTTTGCTTTTTACTCTTTACAAAAAAACGTATATTACTTTTATAATATTAAAAAGTGAAGGTCATATTACAAATGATTATTGAGATATCATAAATAAAGGGTACCAATTTATTGTTGTATAAATGATATTTGGAAAATTTCCTATTTGTGAAAAAAATCACATTTGGCTCATTCTTGCATTATAACTAAAATAAATTTTCTTTGACCACATAATCCTACTTCTGTTAATCTAGCTCATGGAAAGTATCCAGATGTGCCCAATCCTTTATTTGCAAGTGACACACTTTGAGGTATTTTTTGTTTGCAATAGAGCAATTTGGAAACCAATTAAGTATCTACGATTAGGGAGACCAGTAGAATAATGGGAGATAAAACAGAATTTTTATGAAAGATTAACTTTTATAAGTGTACAGAAAGTTTGTTTGGTGGTATTAAGTTTAAAACTATATATGAAATGTATTTAAAAATAAATGACACACACAAGTAGGGTTTAGTGTGTGTGAGAGAGAGAAAGAAGAAAGAGAGCGAGAGAGGCAGATAGACAGAGACAGACAGACTGAGATATAATAACATTCCACAATGGTGAGTGGTGGAACTATTTATAATCTTGTATATATTTACATTATTCATGATAAGTATGTAGAGCTTTATAATCACAAAATATTTTGAAAAATAGGTACAAAGTTTTAGTTTTACAGTCAATTGGTCGAAGTCCGAAACCCAAAAGAAAGAAAGAAAAAAGAAAATATCATAAAAAATGATTAACGGTAAGTTACATTCTCTGTGGATAAAACTTTTAGTTGTTACTGAAGTTATAAAAATACAAAATAAAATAGTTACTCTTTTATTTTCAATTTATTAGACTAGCAAAAGAAAAAATATTGGTAAATCCGTGAAAGTTGATAGAGTCAAAACTGAGTTGTTCATGTCAATCACTAATAAAAAATACTAATAAAGCCAGGTTTTTATGAAGGTGAGCTCCCATGCCCATGTGCCTGATAATAAAAATTATTCAGAATGGTGATCATAGCCATATCCTTACACAAAGACCACTGCAATCTTAAAAACAAATGATTCAAAATCATTTGTTCAGCAATTGTTTTTTGGACTGCTGGTTTACATCTCAGTGTTCTCCTAAGGCCTCATGAACTCATAGATGGAATGTTTAGAAAGTGACTGGATTTTGGTATATTATACCTGGTTTACTTTAAGTGTAATTTGGTCAAAAGACAGGGGCTGATATAGGTGTCACCCAGGAAAGTTAGATTTCCCTTCCTGCCTCCTCTCTTGACTATGCTTCTGGCCCAAGAGACTATGGACTAAAATGCAAGCTCAAATAAACGACTCTTTGCTTCAGTTGTGGGTGGGTGTGGGTATTTTGTTCTAGGGACAAGAGAAGAGACTAAGACAACTGATGTCCTCCATGTTATTGAACTTTGTAGCCAAGGATTATTGTTTCAAGATGATTTATCCCCTACCTCTCATTTTGACATAGAAAATATTCCTTTGTCTCAAAGTTGCTGCATACACACAAGGTTAACTATGGCATGCAAATTCTCACTGAAAATTTTCATTCCCAGATAAATTTTGGAGAATCAGGCCCTGAAGTATAAATATTAGCTGATAAAAATACAAAAAGGTACATTCCATTCTCCTATGAAACACATTCTTGGTGAAACTCATTTCATTGCTTCTTTGGGAGTAACTGACACTGTTTCACCCCATTCCAACTTCATCTTTACCATTCCCCTTAATAATAGCATTATCCTAGCTAGTTTTCAGGAGTTGCCTGTGGATTCTTCTGGCTCATGTCTATGTTCAGTCTTTTACCTCTTTCCTTCTTTGCTCTGTTTTTCTCATGCCCTCCCTGTGGGCACATAGTATCCCTTCCTGTGTAAGCACTGAATTTCTGTTCTCTCCAGCTATATCCTCAGTCAGTCTGCATGAGCACGTCAAGGTCAGCCAATTCAGTCTCAACTTCTTTGTTAAATAGCTAGAATTACCCCAAATCAGAGCTTACACAATGGTGGCAAATAATCACTTCTAGACTGCTAGTTATATGCTCATCCTGGGTGAGTTTAATAGAACTAATTTTTAGAATCTCAAAATTAGATATAAAGATTATGAAGGGAACTCTTTTCCAGTCATGAGGATGATCCAACTTAAAGTAATATGTGTTTATTAGAGGAGGCATAGGGTGTATAGTGGTTTGTAAAGGGATCCTGAGGTGCTTCTGGGTCATCGGCCTCAATTTATTTCATCTTGCCTCTGTTTTTGCCTCTTTTTATTTTCATTTTTATTACTATGTGACTGAAGAACATAATGATTACATTTATTGTGAACAGTTGGTAGACGTACCTGTCACATCTTAATTTTCTTTTGATCCCTTAACATTCCCCGCTCTCTCTGCACCATCTCCTGGTCTCCTCATCTACAAAAACTATCTCCACTGTTTTCTTTCTTCAATTCTTTTTTTATCCTCTCTCTCTCTCCTCTCTCCCTCCCTCCTCCTCTTTCCAGCTTTCATTTTTCTTCCCATTTGAAAAAAGTCTTCCAACTCTCTAGCTTTTATTTTGCTCTTTATTTATAGTTTGAGTTTCTCATATAAGAGAAATCATACAATCAATATTTAGGCTTGTATGCCTTACTTGCTTCATTTTATCTTATGGTCTCAAGGTTCATTCATTTATATACAAATGTTTAAAGTATATCCTTCTTCATGGCAGAATGGTACTCCATTGTGTATGAATACCACATTTTCTTTATCCATTTATCTATTGATGTACATATAGGCCACTCCAACATTTAGCTATTATACAATGTGGTGACATACACTTGGGGACACATATGTTACTGTTTTAGTTAGTTAGTTAGTTACTTAGTTAGTTAGTTAGTTACTTAGTTAGTTAGTTTTGGTACCAGGGATTGAACTCACAACCTTGTGCTTGCCAGGCAAGCCCTTATACCACTGAGCTAAATCCCCAGCCGCTGTTAACGTCTTTTAAAAAGATACCAAAATGCAAAAAGCTGAGGCAAATGTAATTTCCAGTATTAGTATTTTTTAGGAATCTCCATACTGATTTCCATAGTATGAACATGTACTGATTTCCATTGGCTGGATTAAACAATCTCACCAAAGTGTAAAAATGCTCCCTTTTCCCTATACCTTAAGCAGCATTTGTTATTTGGCTTGTTGATGAAAGCCATTCTTTCTAAAATAACACTGAATCTCTGTGTTGTTTTAATTTGCATTTCTCTATACCCAGCAATGTTGAACATTTTTTTCATACATTTTATTGACTATTTTTAGTTTTTCTGAGAAGTGTGTTCATTTCAGTTGCACATTTTTGATTTGTTCTTTTATTTGAGGGGAAGTTTAAATTTTTTCTGTTCTTTGTATGGCATATGCTAGATATTAGTCCTCTGAGAAATAGCTGGCAAGAAAGTTTTCCTAAATTCTGTAGGTTATCTCTTTGCTGATTATTGTTTCTCTTGATGTATAAAAGCTTTTACATTTAATATTTTAATTTTTTTGATTACTGGTACTATTTCTTGTTCCACTTGTTCTGTTTTTGCCTGTACCTATGACTTAAGGGATTTATGTATTTTATCTTCCAGCAGATGAAATGTTTCTGTTTTAACATTCAGATCTTTGATCCACTTTTACTTCAGTTTAATATAAGGTGAGATTTATAGGTCAAGACTCAATCTTCTGCATGTGGTTATGCAGTTTTCCCAACACAATTTATTAAAGGGTCTATCTTTCCTTCAATATATGTTTTTGCCAAAATAAAATAACTGAATGTGCCTGGGATTGTTTCTGCTTCCTCTATTCTGTTTCATTGATCCATGTAACTGTTTTTGTGCCAGTACCACACTGTTTTTATCAATGTAGCTTTGTAATATAACTTCAAATGTGGGATTGTGATACCTCTTGTTTGCTTTTGTTACCTGGGATTGTTTTTACTATTATGGGTCTCTTCTGTCTGGTTCCATATGAGTTTAAGATGGTTTTCTCTAGTTATATGAAGAATGCTGTTAGTACTTTCAGTAAATCAATATATCAATTTAGGAGTATAGTCATTTCAGCTACACTGTTTTTACCTATCCAAGAACAGAAGATATCTTTCTATTTTTGATGTCTTCTTCAATTTTCTTTTTCATAATGATGTAATTTTCATTGTAAAGGTCTTCCATTTTGTTGGTTAGGTTAATTCCTAGATATTTATTTTTCCTAATTGCTAGTACGAATGATACTGTTTCCCTCATTTCTATTATGATGTTGTTACCTCAGTAAGTTCATTATTAGTGTACAGGAAAACTATTGATTCTTGTGTGCTGGTTTTGTATCCTTCTACATTGTTGGTTTAGCTATTAATTCTAGAAATTTTCTGGTGGAATTCTTTGAGTCTTGTATATAGAGGATCATGTCATCTGCACATAATAATAATCTGACTTCTTTTTATGTACATATCTCTTTTGTTTCTCTTGTCTGATTGCTCTAGCTAATGTTTTGAGTACTCTGTTGAACAGCAATGCTGATAGTGAACATCCTTGACTTGTTCTTAGAAAGACAGCTCTAAGTTTTTCTCCATTTTATATGATGTTGACAATAGATTTGTCATAAATTGCTTTTATCATATTGGGATAAGATCCTTTCTTACCTATTTTCTTCAGAGTTTTTGTCATGAATAGATGTTAGATTTTGTCAAGGGCCCTTTTAAGCACCAATTGAAATTATCATGTGATTTTTATCCTTGCTTCTGTTTTACGTGACATTTTATATTTATTGATTTGTGTATATTGAACCATTCTTGCATCTCTGGGAAGATACTTAGTTGGTCATGATGTATGATCTTTTCTTATGACTTATTGCATGCTGTTTACCAGTATTTTCTTGATATTTTTTGCATCTGTGTTTATTAAAGAGTTTTGCTTCTAGTTCTATTTGATTGGCTCCTTGTCTCATTTTTTAAAATTTATTTTGAAAAG
Organism: Dolichotis patagonum; assembly: GCA_004027295.1. Classification (NCBI taxonomy): domain Eukaryota; kingdom Metazoa; phylum Chordata; class Mammalia; order Rodentia; family Caviidae; genus Dolichotis; species Dolichotis patagonum. Next base: position 11,648 of record PVJX010044548.1, read on the forward strand.
AATAAAACCAAATGAGAGAAAACAAAATGGGGTCAGTAAAAACAAAAGGATGGACACAGTACATGACTGAAAACCAAAATACAAGGTGATCAACAATGGTTACCATAATGTCTCTTGTTATCTTCAATTGAATTGCCCATATCATCAGGCATAATAAAATTGAACGTAACAGTACAGAACAAAATCAATAAATACAAAACATTGGAGACATTATAGGACTTCAAAAGAAGATAATAGTCAAACCAGAATGGATATCATAGTGAATCTTATTGTCTTCAAAGTAGTTGCCTATACACTCAGACTTGATACTATCAAACAAAACTGATTCAAATAAAATCAGTCAAAACAAGACAGTGATCAAACAAAACAGATTCAAATAAAATCAGTCGAAACAAGACAGTGAAAGCAATACAGGGCTTCAAATTAAGTTAGTAGGAAATAAAAAATGGTTACTATAGTATATCCTGCTATCTTTGGAATAGCTGCCCATGCCATCAAATCTAGTACAAGTAGACAAACTGAAACAGAATATAACCAAACTAAACAAAGCAATTAAAACAGTATGGGTTTCAAATCATGATACAAGATTAACAATGTCCACTGCCTTCCCTTTTTAGATAATTCCTCCCCTTTCACTTTCACAGGGTGCATTGTACATTTTGTATCCCACGAACTCCTTTACTTTTTAGATTAGGGAGGCAACCTGCTATTTATCTAAGTGATTCTGAACCTTTTTTTTTTACCACTAAGCATGATCTTAAGTTGTATCCATTTACCTACAAGAGCCTCCAGGTTTTCCTTCCTTATAGCTGAGCAGTTCTCTATTGCATAAAAGTCTCTCCAACCAATCTGCAGCTGATGGGCAAGCTATGGTTTTCTGGTTCCCTGTCACATAGAGCATTATTTTCTCATCTTTCACTTTCAATCCATAAACCCTCTTTCAGGATAATTATGTTTCTTAGATAGAGCATCTTGGTGGACCCTATCTCCTGATCCACTCTGCCTGTGTTTCTTTTTATTAGTGTATCGAGGTCATCTATGTAGTGATTATGGCCAACCTTCTCTGCCTCATCTCTGCCATGATATTTTTCTGCCATTGGTTGTCTACTTTTCCCCTTCATTCCACTGTCTGTCAGTGAGCCCCCTGTGCCACTGTTCCTGAAACCATGGTCTTTTCTCTCTCTCTCTAGAATGTCCTTCAATTTATTGCTATTTATTTCCAGCTTAAGACTGCTTGCATTGCATCCCACGGATTACAGTACATTGTTTCTGCATTTTCATTGAATGGTAAGTACTGGTTTATTTCTTCTTTAATTTCATCTGTAGCCTACTGGTTGTGAAGAAGGTTGTTAGTTAAGTTCCATGTATTTATGAAGGTTTTGCAATTTCTTTTGCCATTAATTTCCAACTTCAGTGTGCTATGGTCAGATATTATGCATGGGATAATTTAAATACCTTTGCATTTACTTAAGAATACTTTACAGGATA
>PVJX010044549.1:0-13127 GCA_004027295.1 Dolichotis patagonum
AAAACTATAGCCACAATGTGTGAGTAAAATATTAAATCCTTGTGATGGCTGATACATTGTATCAACTTGAGAAGTTTAGAAGTTTAAGCAGGAAGCCACAGTTCTTACTTTATAAATATCCTTACCTTGTGCAAGAAGAGGGCAAGGAGATTTTGTGAGTGCTACACTGGCCCTGGAAGGGTATGGTGGTCTGTGGACAATTTAAGGGAAGAAAATAGGCTTGCTCTTTCCCTTTTTCTCTGGCTGATTTTGCTCGCTGATGCCTTGAAGTGTTGTCCCTCAGCCATGCCACCTTACCTTAGAGCCAATTGATTATGGAATGAATCCTCCACAAACAGTGAACTAAGTAAATCTTTCCTTCCTTCCTTTTGGATGTTGGGTATTTGGTCTCAGCAATGAGAGAAAACTAACCAAGATGGAATTTGGTACTAGAGAAGTGGGGTCATACTTGACCATGTGGCTCAAGAGTCTTTGGAAATGGCTTATAGGACACCCTAGGATGTTCTGTATGGGAGATTCTGGTCAGAGCTCAGATGACCAGATGCTTGTTAGTTTTCTTGTTGGTAAAGACCAACGTTGGGAGGTTTCTGTAGGAAAGAAGCATTGCGTTGGTTGTTGAAGTCCAGTAAATGTGTGTTATGGCTTGGCAGAAAGTTTTTCTGAGTTTAATCATGTCTAGAGACTTTGTCTGAGACTGAGACTAAGGAAAGTGGACTACTTAATCTGGCAGAAGAAATTTCAAGACAGTTGAATGTTGAGGCTGTGGCATGGCTATTGTTGGGGGCTTTTAGTCAGATTTATGTTGCAAATCAAGAACAAAAAACCCACAAGGATGATTTAAAACATTGTGAGCATGACCAGAAGGGAAGCTCCAATAAAGCTATGGCCTGCAAAGGTAGAGCTAAAGAAATATTGATTTCTGAAAAGGAACAGGAGAATACATAAGTTGGCCTGAAGTCATCATGAAGAGGAGCAAATCTTGAATCTTTGCAGCCTCAAAACTGAAAAAGTGCAAGACTTTGCCTTGAGGCAAAGCTTCAGAGTATCATGTTCCAGAATTGTGGCAGCATAGAAAATTTGTTTCTCAGATTTGGATTTAGAGTGCCCAATGATCCAGGTACTTGACTCCTACAGCAAACAAAGAGGAAAGACTAGCTCATGCCCCATTGGGAATACACCTTAAAATAATCCATGTTGTGCTGATTTTAGTTGTATTAAGAATGAAAGCATTTCAGTGTTAAGAAAGCTTCCACTCTGACTTCATTAGGCTTGGTGGGCCAGGCAGTGAGAAGGCAATGTGGGAAGCTATGAGTGTGGAGCCAAAGGTATAGTGGAGACCCTCAAAATTTGTAAAAACTAGGAACATGGATCATCTTAGAAAACCTACAAGAAGGGAGAAAAGCCAGTCCAAGAGAGAAGCTGTGGGAGCTACAACCACCACAAGTACCATGTAGGTAGAATCACTCAAGCCTTTTGGAGCTCAAAACCAGATTGCTTCAGATGCTGGATGTGGAACTTCAGACTTAATGTTTTCCCTGCTGGATTTGGGACTTGCTTTGCCCCAACCCTTTGTATCTCCCTGTTTGTAACTTTTGGAATGAAAATGTGTATGTTGTGCCATTGCATGTTGGAAGTGATTAACTCTGTTTTCATTTGTACAGGGGCTTGCACATAAGAGTTTGCTTTACATCTTGGAAGGGACTTGGGACTTGGACTTTACAGCATTGCTGAAGCTGTTAGGACTTTGGCAACTTTAATAAATGGATTAAATCCCTTTTTCATAAAGTCATGGGCACGAGTCTTTGGGGAGCCAGAGACAGAATGTAATATAATATTGATAGACTTAATGCTGGTTCTTTTATTTTTAAATTTTATTTAAAGAGAAAAAAAAAGAAAAACAAAAAGGGTAGAAATAACACAGAATTAAAAAAATAAACAGTAAGAAATCACTAGTTGATAAATTACATATTATCCTCTTAGAAATAGTTGTTCAAGTTACAAAATTAAAGCATACAAAGTGGACATCCAAACAGTGAGAATGCAAACAGTTCTTTCAATCCAACAAAAACTTAGTAATATGGTTATGAATCCTACACACTTAACCATACATGCAGTTATATCTTTTAGAGCACTTTCTTTTCCTCCTTTTGTTTTTTAAGCCCATTATCTGTTTAATTATATCATGTTTCAGTTTGCTCAGTACCTTACTGACCTGTTTTGTTGTTGTTTCCTTTTTAATCATCTTATATAATTCTGTTGTTTTGTTTTTGAGTTTCTCCTCATCAATGCGTCATGGATCAACTTGGAGTTGGGAGTTTTTGGAGGTATTTTGTTACCTTGTTTTCTCATGTTCTGTTGTTTTTGTTGTTGTTTAGTGGTTTTTTTAATTTTGAAGGTAGTGAAATACAACAAAACAAGACAGAACACAGCCAATTGAGACAGTGCAATGAATTTGGTACAGAACATTACAACTGGTTACTGGCATAACAGTAATAGGTGCCATAGTGTATCTTGTTATCTTCACAATAGTTGTTCTTTCAATAAGGTATAGCAAAATCAAACCAAATACAGAATATTATAGAACTTATCAAAACAAAATATTGAATAGCACAATACAATTAATCAGAAGAAAGAAAAAAGTGATAACAATATTTGCCTTCAAAGAAATGGTAGAAGGAAATCTCCCCTATTTTCTATATTGCATATGGTCAACCTCCTAAGGCAGGAGGATGGGCTGTTTGATTCTCAGCCCATGCATTGGTAGGCTCACATCTGCTTACCAGGGAAGTGAGCTGGTTGCTTGGTTTCCCAGTGCCCTAAGTTCCAACATGGCATGGATCTCAGGAGATGCTGGCTGGTTCTCCCCCTAATGCTGATTCTTAAGGATTGTTAAACCTGTCCTATAATGTTCAAATTATGAAATGATAAGCATAGGCATGCCTTTTCATCTGGAGACATGTTTGAAGAAATGTGTCTGCTTGCCAAGTTGACAAAGGGTGAATTTTTATGGTTGATATATTGTGTTTACTTGACAAGTTTAGAAGTTTAACCAAGCAACTCAGCAGGGAGCCAGGATTATTACTTTGTAAATATTCTTATCCTGTTCAAGAGAAGGGCAAGGAGATTTTGTGAATGTTACACTGGCGAGGGGGTGGGGAGGAAGGGGCCCTTAGCCTGTGTACAATTTAAGGGAGGAAAAGAGGCTTGCTGTTTCCCCGTCTTTTGCTCTGGCTGCTTTTGAACGTTGCTACTTTGAAGTGTTTTTCCTCAGCCATGCCACACTGCTTTGGAACCAACTGATTATGGACTGAAACTTCCACAAACAGTGAGCTAAATAAACTTTTCCTTCTTTCCTTTTGGATGTTAGATGTTTTGTCTCAGCAATGAGAGAAAAGTAACCAAGACAGTCCTTTGAAGCAATGTATTTGAATCAAAATGCACTCTTACACCAACTCTGAGAGACACATACAATTTACGTTTCCTTGCAAGATAGCACCCTTTGGTGCCCAACACAAACAGAATATTAAGAAGTATGAGGGGTATTTCAAAATATTGAGATAATTAGCAATGTAGAAACAAAATGGGGGTCAACCTATTTATTTGTAATGAATTTTATGTAATGATTATTCATACATTCACACAAAGGAATTTTACTCAGATCACACAAACAGCAAGTACCAATGTTAAGATTTAAACCCAGTCATCTCATGCTTAATTGTGACACTTAATAATCATCATTACCCACTACCCACGACAACAGAAATCTTTCTGTGAACCCTGTATTCTAACTGTAGGCACATTTCCAAAATTTTTCACCATTTTTTAACATGCAAGTGATTTTCAAATTACAACAATAGAGCTTTGTCTATTAAGATTTTCCCAGTTCTCATTACTCACCCAAGTCATGCCCATCATTTAATATCATCATGTAGATTACATAGCTATGAACCAGTTTATGGTGTCATCATACAACATCTACTAAAAGACATTTTTTTGGCATCAGTGATAATTTCTAACCATTTCCTTTACAAATGTTCCCAAAAATCATGAAAATGTCACAGAAGTGGCATTTTAAGAATTTATTAGAATCTGAAAGGGTAAATAAGTTCCAAAATGTACAAATGATATGGTGAAAGAGTAAGAAACTACTCAAGTGGAAAAAACAATAAGGATAGAGGAAAGAGAAAAGAAGGAAGGAAAGGACAAAAGATATAAATGTGTGTGTGTATCTATCTATCTATCTATAGATAGATATATAGATATATATATATATAGAGTAATCTATCTATATATATCTATATATATGGTAGCTAAGGTGATTATATTATTAAATCTTTTAGTTCATGGGAAAGAACATTTAATGCTCAGTTTGGTTAATTTTGCGTGTCTATATCTGATAATCTAAGCAACTGTCTTAAAGATAACAACATGCAATATAACAACCATTGTTAAACTCCTGTCATCTTGTTTTGAAAGCCTATATTATTATTGTTTTGGTTTTTTTGTTGTTGTTGCCTCTTTTTTGTATTTGTTTTCTTTAAAATTAAAAAAATTAAAAAGAATTTATTAACTTTTCATTTACTATTTTACAATTTAGAGTAAAGATATTTTTGCTTCAACTGTCACCCAAGTCAATTCATAGCATCGAATGCCACCTAATTTCAGACTGACAATTATAAAACCTAAGATGTTGGAGACTAATTACACCATGCCAGCCGAGTTTGTATTTGTGGGATTCACGGATTTTCTCCCTCTCAGAATCACCCTGTTTGTAGTATTTCTTGTAGTGTATACATTAACGGTAGCAGGAAATTTGGGCTTAATAATCCTAGTTAACACTGATCACAGTCTCCGAAACCCCATGTATTACTTTCTGAGCAACTTGTCTTTCTTGGACATCTGCTACTCTACAACAGTTGCTCCCCAAATGCTGGCAAACTTCATGGCCTCCAGGAAGCGTATCTCCTTCCATGGCTGCGCCCTGCAGATGTTTTCCTTCGCCTGCTGCGCGGATGCCGAGTGCCTGGTCCTGGCTGCCATGGCCTATGACCGCTATGCTGCTGTCTACCAGCCTCTGCTCTACTCTGCACGGATGACCCCCAGGGTCTGCCTCGGCCTGGTCCTGCTGGCTTATGCCAGTGGGAGCGCCACCTCGCTGGTGCACGTCTCACTGGCCTTCAGGCTTTCCTACTGTGGCTCCAATGTGGTCGATCATTTCTTCTGTGACATTCCTCCACTTCTGGCTTTGTCGTGTGTGGATACCCACATCAACCGGCTTCTGCTCTTCGCCCTGTGTGGCTTCATCCAGAGCAGCACCTTCATGGTGATATTTATCTCGTACACCTGCATCCTCCATGCAGTGTTGCGCATCAAGTCTTCTGGCAGCAGAAACAAAGCTTTCTCCACCTGCACTCCCCACCTCCTGGCGGTGGCCTTATTCTATGGTACACTTCTATTCATGTACTTGCGCCCTGCTGCCAGCTACTCTCCAGCCTTGGATAAAGGGGTTGCAGTGTTTTACACAGTTGTCTTTCCCATGTTCAACCCAGTCATCTACAGCTTCAGAAACAAGGATGTGAAAAATGCACTTAAAAAGCTTTTTGAGAGTGGATTTTCAGATGAATAAAACCTGAATCATTTCATCATAGGTAAAAATTAACCTTCTCCTCTAAAGGTATCGTTAGCCACCTCCTGTATCTACAATTTGAAGTTTGTCACTGTATCCTAGACATAAATGTAGCTTCTAATCCTCAATGCATTCAAATGTGTCATTATTTCTTTCAGAAATTTTTTTCCAAAATTCTCCCATTTTTAAGACATTTCTGAATGAAAATGATTGTAATGTTTTCACTTTTACTGTTTCCAAAATGTTTTGAATGTTTATCCATTTATATTCTTTATCATGTTTTATCAAAGGCATAGATTATTTAATAGTCATCGTACCCAGTTACAAGCTGCTTGCAACAAAGAATATGCATACTATTAGTTTATTTTTCATATGTATATAATACTTAGTATCATGTACACATTCTTGCACATGTAACACAAAGGATGATTGAATGGATACATAGACATATGATTAGGTAAATTAAATCTGCTTCATTTATGAAAGGTAATGAATCTAGATTCTGAACTTACAAAATCATTCATTAACACAGAAGTTTTATATTATTAATAATGGCTGAGAATGGCAGTGGTGGTGGTTTCATGTGGCTCTAAGGAAATATGGAAAGAGGTATAGCTTAATTATCTCTTTACTACTGAGTTACTGTGAAATATCAAATCAACTGCTTTTCTTTAGGTTAACTTAGTTACTTCAGTGGGTCTCTTACTCTTCTATTCACAGCACCTAGTGTAATTCTAACAACTTTGTGAAGATTATTAAGATTATGTAGTGCATAAACACTAATTATTCATAATCTATTTTACAGACATATTCATTGAGGATGTTTCTTTAAGAATAAATAAACAATTGCTCTCATAATTTTTTTTCTGTAAGTTTACAAAACAAATGCATTTTACCACAAGCAGTTCTTTTCCTGAGATCTTTTATTTTATTCTGTATTTTTTTTTATTTTCTTTTTTTCCCTTTTCTTTTGAAACAGGGTCTTTCACTGTAATTCAGAACTGGTTTGAACTCACTTTGTAGCCAGGTTGACCTGGCATTCACAGCGATATTTCTGCCTCAGCCTCAAAAGTGCTGGGATTATAGGTACTCACCACCATGCCTGGCTAATAGGTTCCTTTTTTGTTTTGCTTTGTTTTTGTCTACCTGAGATCAGTTTTTATCATCAACAGACATTTATTTTGCTTTTCCCCCCATTAATTCTTCATTTTTTGGTGTTATTTTGACAAATTTAAAAGAGTGAATATATAAATATATAGCTATGTTATGATGTTTTACAGTAATTTTAAAGACATAATTAACTTGACTACTTAAATTAGAAATAGCCATTACATAGAGATAATAACATTTGGTTTGCTGAAATGGGATGCTTGAAAGATTAAATACTTTTTTTCCACTTTTGAAAAATTTTATTTAAAGAAAAAATAGAAAAAGGTAGAAATAATACATAATTTCAAAAAAATAAACACTAAGAAAGCACTAGCTCATAAATTATATATTGTCCTCTTAGAAATAGTTGTTCAAGTTATAAAAGCAATGCATACAAAATGGACATATAAACAGTGAGACTGCAAACAGTTCTTTTCAACTATCCAAGAAAAAGTTAGTAACATGATTATCAATCCTACACACTTAAACATGCATGCAGTTATAGCCTTTAGAGTACTTTCTTTTCTTTATTTTTTAAAATAGCAATTACACTTTTGGGTTTTATTACTTCTACATTTCTTATTACTTTTTATACTAGAGACCTGATGTGATATTTATAAATATGATCATTTATTTCACTAATGAGTACAACCTCAAATTGTCTCCATTTGCCTATGAAGGCCTCAAGATCAATCTTTTTTTACAGCTGAGTAATATTACATTGTATAAAAATACCACATCTTTTTCATCCACTCTGCAGTTGATGGGTATTTTGGTTGTTTCCAAGATTTAGCTATTACAAATTGTGCTGCTATGAACATGGGTGCACATATAACACTGTGATATGACCTTTTCAGTTTTTATGGGAAAATATGGGTGGGGAATAGCTGGGTTGAATGGAATTTCCAATTCTAATTTTCTGATAATTTTTGATATTGATTTCCATAGTGGTTACACCAGTCTTCAATCCCACCAACAGTGGAGAAGTGTTCCTTTTGCACCGCAGCCTTGCCAGCATTTGTTATCAGTTAATTTCTTGATGGCAGCTATTCTTTCTGGAGTGAGATGAAATTTTAATGCTGATTTAATTTGCATTTCTCGAATGACCAGTGATGGTGAACATTTCTTCATGTATTTATTTGCCATTTGTATATCTTCATCTGAGAACTGTGTGCTAATCTCAGATACCCATTTTTGGAGAGGGTCTTTGAATGGGGGGGTTGATGTTTTTCAATTCTTTATATGTTCTTGATATAAGTCCTTTGTCTGAGGGGTTGCTGGCTAAAATTCTTTCCAATTCTGTGGGTTTTCTTTTTACTCTACTGGTGATTTCTTTTGAAGTGCAGAAACTTTTCAATAGAATGAGATCCCAGTTATTGATTCTTTGAAGTGTTTCTCGTGCATTTTGTGTTTTGTTCATGAATTCTCTGCATACCTCTATGTCTTCAAGACTTCTTTCTACCTTGTCTTCCAGTAGATTTAGTGTTTATGTTTTAATACTTAGGTCATTGATCAATTTATACTTTAGTTTTATGCATGGTGATAATCATGGATCTAATTTTAGTCTTCAGCATGTGGAGAGCCAATTTTTTTAACACCATTTATTAAGGAGGCTATCCTTCTTCCAGTGAACATGTTTAGCCCCTTTGTCAAATATCAGGTGGCTGAGTGTCTTTGTACTTATACTTTCACCTTCTAATCTTTTCCACTGATCTTCAGGTCTATTTCTTTGCCAATACCATGCTTATTTTATCTATTTGCCAGTATTTTATTGAGAATCTTTGCATAAATGTTCATTAGTGAAATTGGCCTATAGTTCTCCTTTTTGATTGGGTCGTTCTTTGGTTTTGGTATGAGAGTAATACTTGCCTCCAGGAATGATTTAGGGGGGATTGCTTTCTTTTTAATTTCATTGAAGAGTTTAAGGATTATTGGAATCAAATCTTCTCTAAATTTTTTTGTAGAATTCAGCCATGCATCCTTCAGGACCTGGGCATTTCTTTGTTGGTAAATTTTTAATTACATTTTCAATTTCAATAGTTGATATTGGGTTATTCAATATTGCTATATCTTCTTGGTTGAGCTTTGTTAATTCATATGTTTCTAGGAATATGTCCATTTCCTCTGTGTTTTCCTCTCTATGTGAGTAGAGATTTTCAAAGTAGGTATTCAAGATCTTTTGAATTTCCATGGGATCTGTAGTAATTTCCCCCTTTTCAGTCCTTATTGCGTGAATTTGGGTTTATTCTTCCTTTTTCTTTATAAGGTTAGCTAGAGGTTGTCAATTTTGTTTATTCTCTCAAAAAAAAACTTTTTGATTCATTAATTCTTTGCATTTTTTAAAGTTTCAATTGCATTGATTTCTGCTCTAATCTTTACTATTTCCTCTCTTCCATGAGCTTTGGGTTTAATTTGCTTTTCTTTTTCTAGAAGCTTGAGATGAAGCATTGGTTGTTTATTTCTGCTCGTGTTTTTCTGATATGACAATTTGTTGGTATATATTTCCTTCTTTAGACCATTTTCATTGCATTCCAAGATTACAGTATATTGTTTACATATTTTCATTAAATTGTAGGTATTGCTTTATTTTTTCTTTAATTTCATCTGTAGCCCACTGGTTTTTCAAAAGATTGTTATTTAATTTCCATATATTTATGCAGGTTTTTCATTTCTTTTGCAATTAATTTCCAATTTCATTGTCCTATGGTCAGATATTATGAATGGGATAATTTCAATAACTTTGCAGTTACTTAAGACTGTTTTATGTGATGATACACGATCTATTTTGGAGGATGTCCAATGCACAGCTGAGAAGGATGTGTATTCTGATATGGTTGGGTGAAACACTCTGTAAACATCTGCTAAGTTCAATTGCTTGCAGATATGAATCAGCTCTATTATTTCTTTGCTGACTTTTTGTCCAGCTGATCTATCTGTTTGTGACAATGGGCTGTTAAGTTCCCCTGTTAAAATTGTATTCTTGTGTATTTGGTTTTTCATGTCCATTAGTATCTGTGTTATATAGTTGGGTGCTCCTTTTTTGGTGCATATATATTTATAATTGTTAGTTCTTTCTCTTGAATTTTTCCACTTACAAGTATATAGTGGCCTTCCTTATCTCTTTTAATCATTTTAGGTTTGAAGTTTACATTGTCTGAAAATAGAATAGTTACCCCTGCTTTTTCTGGGTTCCTGTTGCATGCAATATGGTTTTCCATGCTTTGACTTTTAATATATGAATTTCCCTTGTGTCAGGTGTGTTTCTTGCATACTGAATATCGTGGGATCATGTTTCTTAATCCATTCTGTCAACTTATTTCTTTTGATAGGTGAATTGAGGCCATTTCCATTTATGGATATCACTGATATGTACTGGCTCAACTTTGCCATGTAATGTTCCAATTGTTAGCTTTCTGATTTTCCCCCTTGTTTCATTGCTTGTCCTACCTGGTGGCTTTTTTGTGTTGTTGCTCTAGAGATTGTGGTCATTTGTATGTCTGTCTAGTATGTCTTTCAATACTTCCTCTAGGGCTGGTTTGGTTGATGTGAATTTCTTCATTTGTTCTTTGTCATGGAATTAGCTTGTTTCTCCATTAAATTTGAATAAAAGTTTTGCTGGGTACATCAGTCTGGGTTGAAAGTTGTTTTGTTTCATGGCTTGAGATACCTTATTCAAACTCATCTTGACTTGAGGGTTTGTGCTGAAAAGTCTGCTGTGATTCTAATGGACTTTCCTTGATAGATGAGTTGTGTCTTTTCTCTAAAAGCTTTTAGAATGCTGTTTTTATGCTGTATGTCTGAGATCTAAATTATTATATGTCGGGGTGTAGATTTACATTGTTTGTGACTATTTGGTGCACTATATATCTCACTTGTCTGCATAGCAGATTTTTCCCCATGTTTTGGAAATTTTCTGCTATTACTGCTGTGAATATTTTAGTTATGTCATTTGCATTGACTCCTGCATCTTCACTGATGCCTATTAATCTTATATTGTTGCTCTTGGCATCATCTTGAAGCTATTGGATTGTCATTTCATGCTGCTTTGTTATTTTTTAAAGTTCTATCCTTTCATGATCACCAGTTGCGATCTTGTCCTCAAGGTCTGAAATTCTATCCTTAGCTTCATTAAAAAAGTTTTGCATGCTTTGAATGGAATTTTTTTTCTTGGATGTCTCTTTGACTTTGTTTCATGAATTCTACTTGTTTTCTATATTGTTCATTCAAGATTTCAATCAGTTCCTTATGCTCCTGTACTTTTTTCTCTATTTCTTCTTTAGCTGTGTTCAGTAACTCCTTTACTAAGGTTGTTACTTCTATCTTTACATGGGAGAGTACTTCTAATTTGATTTGCTTTATGGCCTCATGGACTTGTTTTTTTATTTCACTCTCTATCTTTTCAGAAATTTTTGGCGTGTTACTTTTGAAGTTCTCTATTTCAGTTTTTCCTGTACTTGTTCCTGGTGGACTAGATGTTTGGGATTCCATTTTGCTTTTTCATTTCGCTATTTTCCCCTTTAGAGTTAATATTTTATCCTTCAATCCTACTAGTGTCAACTGTTGGTAGTGTGTCTTGGGTCATACTGTAAGATTGATGTTTGCACAGTTGCTAGGTCCTACAATGAAGAGGTGGGCCAATCACCTGGCTTCTCACTGCAGCGCCTGTTGTGTGAGTCCTATATTCTTCCTGGGATGACAAGCCTAGTAGTATTGATGTAAGTCAACTTTTAGTTCCTGCTAGTACTTTATCTTCAGGTTATTCCAAGTCATCAAATCTTCCTGTTTATAGTGTTTGTGTTGGCTGAAGCCCTACTGTGTCCCTACTGTGTGCCTGTGTGTCTCATAAGCCCTTTTGATTTTCTTCAAGTTGGGGGAGTCCTTCTTGGCACACTCCTACCCTAGCTGATGTTTTCTTTGTGTAGGAATTAGTGTCCCACACTCTTGTCACACTCACCAAGGTCTTACAGTTATTTGGAGGGAGCTTTACTACTGGCCCTATTTACCCACTTTTCACCTCAAGTTTAGGGGCATATTCACCACACTGACTGGAGCCTGCTGAGATCCTTTGTTTGGATGAGGCAGTTACTCAATCTCCCATCAAGCTAGCACAGTTAATCTGCTGTCATCCAAGGTTCTGGGAGAAAGGGTGGGAGTGAAGATCAACTGCAGTATTTGGCCCAGGTGGTAGGGAGTGTCCCTGAAGGCCAGCATATTTCCTTGGTCTGGGCATCTGGGCTGTGTGGGCCAAGGTCCTAGGGCAGCATGCCTTCCCCAGCACTGGTGGGAGTTGCACAGGAAGCACGCAGCAGTGCAGGCCAAGAGCCCAGGGCAGCATGGTGTTCCTTAGTGCTGGCTTTAGTTGCACAAGAAGTGGGCAGTTGTGTGGGCCACAGTCCGAGGGCAGTAGGCATTCCCTAGGGCTGGCAGAAGTTACGCAGGAAGTGCACAGCAGCAAGGCCCAAGGTCCCAGGACAGTGTGGCATTCCTCAGTGCTGGCTGAAATCGTGCCTATTTCCAGGTTTTGAATGATGTTTCAAAGCTTCTGCAATGTACTGGGAATCACCTGGCCCACTTTTGACTCCTGTGGCAGACTTGGTGACTGCTTGCCTCTTGGAGCTTGCTGGGTGTAGGCCTGTTGGTGGCCTCAAGATTTGTGAGCAGTTTTGGATTATTCTTGCAATTATAGGATATTCTCTTTTTTAAAACAAATATAGAGGTAACATCAGAGAATTATGATTTATTACTCATGTATATTGTGAATAGTGACAGGATTACATGAAAAAGTAAATGTAATATGTTTCCGAGTGGTATATCAATTTTTATTGTTCAAATTATTACCTTAAAATAATTAAATTGCATTGTATTTGCAAACTATTAAAACAATAGGTTATCTAGTTGTAAAAGTAGAGGTTGAGTATGAGTACTGATTACAAAATTCACACTCATATCAATGCTGTTTGTCTATATCAAACACTAAGTGGGATGGTGGAGCATTGCTATAACTAACACATTCTTATCAGGTCTCATTAAATATTTATATGTTCTATTGCCTTCTAATAAAATGAGTCATAATTTCACACAAACACTAGAATTTTTTCATGTCAAAAGTTATTTCTCTACATGGAACATTAAAATATTTTATGCTCCACAAATTCATGACTTTTGTTTCATATCTTCTTGAGAAAACTAAAGGAAAACTGTATAACATCACTTTGCTGCCCTCATCGTACCCTAAAAAAACATATAGATCTTTTGGGAACCATACATTCTGAAGGAAAATCTACAGAGGTGGAATCAATAGCAAGACTTTCGTTTCTGTAATTCACACTCTTCTGTAGTAATGATCAGTCTT
>PVJX010044550.1:0-13142 GCA_004027295.1 Dolichotis patagonum
CAAGGCTATGAGTTCAATTCCTGGTACCAACAACAACAACAACAACAAAAAAGGGATTGTCACAGAAGACAATTCTTAAAGGAGGCAGGAGGGGTAGTAAGGAACAAATAATCCATTAAGTATGAAAATTACTGTATTCTATGTCCCTATCTTAAAGATTGATAGCAAACTATAGTGTAAGAGATTGAGAAGTTATATATTAAAGGAACAGGAAAATTTTGTATAACCAAGAACTTGTGAAGCTTATTAAACAGGAATAACTTTTTTCTTTCAGAGAACTCTTAGTAATACACCAAAGAGCTGCCTGCAGTTATGCCTTGGTACTCGAATGCTCTGAAACTCATCAATTTTGACACTGAAGGCATTTTGATGTGGGAAGTTTTGCTGTGGTACTGTCCTTGAAGAGCAACTTAGGACTTTCACTGTCGATTGCCTCATGACTCCATAACCTTCCCAACCCAAACAATTTATTTGGTACTCATTATGTTTGTACTCTGCTTGTGGAACCAATTAACAGGGCATACTGAAGTACCGGTTTATAAAATATGCTTTGGTGCATTATCCGTATAATCTCACCACTGAGCTGAGAGACACTCAAATTTACTTTCTTCTTATAGCAATCCTATCTACTGTACATCTAATATCACTATTATAAAAGCCTTTATGTAATACCCTAACGATATTCCAAATACACCTTGACTATTTGTAAATATTCTCATCAGTTCTTATATTTTTATCTTTCCAATAACTTGATTACTCAAATTCATCTATGATGTGAACACAGATTATTTTAACTAATACCTGAGTGTAACAGTGCTTGCCATGCTTTTTTAAAAATCCCTATAAAATGGGTAACAAATAACTCTCTTGTTCTTTCTATGTGTCCCTGTCCTATCAGTTTCTATGACAGTGTGATTCCTTTTCAAGTACTGCATACTGGAAGAACTTCCTTGGTTTTTCCTGCAAGGTCAACATGAGTTAGAAAAGAACCGGGCTCATTCTGACTTGCAGTCATTGTCTTTTTAATACAGGATTTGCTTTACAAATTGAATCATTAAGTATTCAAATTAGCTGGAATCAATAAAAATATATGAATTTCAATGAATTATCTCTTTACTCCCCAATATAAATGAAATAACTGAAAGCCAATCAAAAGTTTAAAACAAAAGGATAAAATGGTAGGATCAGAAGAGTAGATGTACGACAGGCAGCAGTCAGCCAGTGTTAGAAATTTCAGGTTACTTTTCTTTTGTTAAAAGCAGCCTCCAGTCAAGAAAAATTGATTACCCAGAGAAACTGACAAGGATCACAGGAACCTGGTCAATTTCTCTTAGCAGCCAGTTCTACTTGTTAAACGACTTTGAGGCAGAAAGACAGAGATTATCAATTTCCTACAGATGCTCTTTATACCAGAACGGGGGAGGGAGTGGGCAAAACAGGCATGAACGCAAAAATGAGGGGAAAGAGTCTACATAGCAGGGTTTCAGAGAAGACGGAAAATAACAGCACAGAGGAAACAGAGGCGAAGGCAATTACAACATGGAAGGCTATTTCCTGGATCTTTTGTGATGTCATATGTTATAACCTAAAATAAAATGCTCCAGAGTCTGCTGTGTTCAACCACAATTCTGCATGACATTATCTTAGGAATGGACCAAATACCCAGAAGAAAGAAGAGAAAATACAAAGCATGAACACATAACCAAACCAGTATCACCTGGCATAGATTTTAATGTGTAGTGGGGACAAAATTATTCATCACAGATTAAGAATGACCTCTTTCTAGTGGCTGTTTTAAGAAAATAACAATTTAAGTGGACATGATATGAAAAAGATTAAATCAGTTCATGGGCAGAGGGAGGAATCTCAGTGTGCAGAGAAAACACCTGAGTGACAACTAAGGAATATGTATATAAGCACATAATGAATCTAATAAAGACAGTATAAAGGCTATTTCCTTTAATATTAAATAAAAACTGGCCCTGTAACCAATAAATTTCTACAATGCAGGATGGAACATTTGCACTTGAAATTAGGTCAGCAAATGACCTTCTTGTCATAAAAAAAAAAGCCTACATACATTTCTGTACCTCTGAAACCAATTTGGGAAGATAAAGTGGAGAGAGGCTCCTGCAAACTCCATGTGCCACACAACATTTTCACGATCAAAGGGCAATTTCGACCTTTCAAGACCTGTATCATTTTCCCTGTCCACATGTTCTTCTTTGCTCTGTAGCAGGCCAAAACATCTCCCTTTCCCAAAGACACAAATAATATGTCAAGGTACATAATATGCTTTAGCTATACATACATATTCATCAATACTTATGTAAACCTATAAACTTTGATAATATGCTATTCATTATTAAAAACAACTGCATTACAGAATTTTAAATATAGTTAAAAGTGAAAGTAGTCTTTAAATAGCAAAATTCAATTCCATATTAGCTAGGAGAAAAAATATTAAACTACCTATAAGAATGAAAAATTAGCTAATGACCTACATTTTTACACAAACTAAATCCATTAATCATTTTTATAACCTTTTGTGGAAATAAAGACAGAGGGCTGCAGAATGTAGTACCCTGGTAGAGCACATTCTCAGTGTGCTTGAGTCCCCAAGTTCAATTGCAGGAAGGAAGGAAGGGAGGGAAGGAAGGGACAAAGATGGAGAGAAGAGGAAGTGGGAAGGAGGCAGGAGTGAGACAGGGAAGGGAGGGAGGAACACTAACACCATTCTGTTGCCTTTTATCTCTAACCAGATAACAAATTTTACAACAACTTAACATTTTAAAAATGGCTAACATATTCAGAATAGTGAAATATGAGGAGATTAAAGCAAGCAATAGTTTGTTAGGTTTGTCATACTTAAAGAAATGTACACTTCATCAATACATTTGATTTGGAATCTGACAGTATATTTGCCTATTTTTTTTCTAACTTCCAAATTAATGACCTCTTTTATTGATCTGATTAGTTTTAAATGCCTCTAATGTACAACTAGCAACAATCTGAAAAAGGGAATTGAAAGTTGTTTTCTGTATTTATGTAAAAAATGTTAAGCAGGTAATATAAAGCAACTAATTTGGAAATACTATATGTTTGTAAGTTTTAATGAAGAGAAAAATAAGAAAATATTTCTTAGAATCTGAGTGAATCTGAGTGACAGAATGGGTAATGTTTTAAATCAGTACTCTTTGTGTCTATTTCTTATATTCAATATGTGATCATTATTAGAACAATAAAAATACGAAAATTTTTCATTCAGCATTCAGTCCATATTGTTACTGACATTTTAAACAATTTAGTAGTTATTTCTTAAGAATATTTTTGACTGTATTTGTATTTAAACAAAAGATGTAGGCATTAACTACAAAGCATTATAATTTGTTTAAAATAACTACCCAAATCTGTTAAGTCAGAGATTCACATGGAGGTAGCTTTGCCCTCCTGGAGACATCTTTTGGTGGTCACTCTGAGGAGCTCTGCTGCTGACATCTAGAAGGCAGAGGTCAGGGATATCAGCTTCATAGGCCCAAACGGTCCAATGGGACCAGAAAGGCTCGGATTCAGAGACTGTGCTGCAGATTAAGCTCGACTTCTCTTTACTAATAATGCTAATATATGCACCTCAAAAGTATATTTTGTAGGACACTATAATTCAGACTTAAAGTCATTTTCTCATGTATGTTATTTTTATTTTCTTCCCTTCTCCACAATAGTAAAACATATTCCTTTTCTATACTTTTCAGATTCTAATTCTCTTGAGATTGATTTCCAGTGTTCAAACATTAATGAAATTTTTTTTAAAAGTAAAGATGTTTCATCTTTTTAACACCAAAGGTGAAGTTAAAAAATAAACTGAGGAGAAACTACATGGTGGTACACACCTGTAACCCTGGGATTCAGGAGGCTGACGGCCAGCAAGGGCGACAGTGAGACCCAGTCCCAAAAAAACCAAAAACCAAATAAAAAAATACATAAATAAAAATAAAAGAATGCTGGTACATGAGGGCACATACCTACTTTGTTCATTACTACACCTGACACATACTACAAATCATTATTTGTCCAATAAACTGATGGAGACTGTGCACCCCGGGTTCTCTCTGAAAATTCATCTACCTGCCCAACCCTAAAAGACCCTCACACCCAATCACACCAGGCGCTTGACCTTTAGTTCACATTTCTTTATCTGATTTGCCAGAAGTTTGGGCTCCTGTATGTTAGGACCCTAAGGCAGCCAATGAAGAGAGCTCTGATTATTAAGATGTCAAGTACAGACGACATAAAATTGTGTGGCATTTTGAAATTTAAAAGAAATAGAGATCACTGGCTGGAAACGAGTCCTAGGTCAGAAATGACACTAAATTTTCACATCCCAGTACCAAAACTGTTAGAAAGGTCTAAGAAGCAAATTCTTCAGGCTGGGAACCAGTACACATAAAAGGAGTTATTACTGGTAGAAGTTTCATCCAAGAAGTAAAATAAAAGCAGAAAAAAGGTAAGTCTCATGATAAGACAGCGGTTCTGCTAATATTATTGTGTCATGAAATTAAGCGCTCCCTTCAGCCTAAACGGGAGAACTTAAGTATCATTCCAGCTCCTAGACTACAACAGTTGCCTGAACTACCCCTTATCTGGGGGTTGGAGTCACCTTTCCCAGAGGTATATGGAGTTGAGGTGGATACACAAGTAAAAAGAATTCTGATTGGAAGGAAAGAAATCAATGGTGGCTATGTAACCCACGGTGCCCGCTACAAAAATCTTAGAACTTCTTCAAACAAGTTACTATCTAGACAGACTAGCTCCATGCTATACTTATGCAACTAACTTACACCCGTTAATTATACTTTACTTTTGTTACTAACAAAGATGTCCCTTTCTTAACGGTTTTGTTTTAGTTTTGCAGTGCTGAGATTGAACCCAGGGCCTCACACATAGAAGTATACTACTCCTGAGCTGTATCCCCAGCCTAAGATGTTGACTTCTATATTTTTCTCCACTAAATTTCATCTTATGTGGTCAAACTGCATTTATTTGCTACACAGATTAAGTCTTAGCTCTATTATCCCTTATATTAGGCATGCCTTTCTGCATTCTATTAATTGTACCATGTGTACATTTTTTAAAAACTTAAATGAAGACAGGCTACCCTTTATTCCTCTTTTAAGGCAGATAGAATATACTAACTCTGATCTTCATATGCCTATAAAATTAATAGTTATCTAATTTCTATAGATAGAAAATCTAAAATAAGATAATTTAGCAAAATTAAGTACCTGTTAAACACTACAGCTTGAGATGCAAACCTAGGTATCTCCTACCCCAAGGTCTCCGTGGTTAACATTTTCCCTGTTACATATCTCCTCCCCGGTGACAACACCATTTAAAAACAGTTTTTTGCTTTCAGATTTGCCATCGGTGGTGGAAGCAACGCCAAGACGCAGACCTTCATGAAAACCCTCACGGGGGGAAGACCACCATGCTCAAGGTTGGACCCTCGGACACTGCAGAAAATGTGAAGGCCCGGATCCAGGATGAGGGAGCAGTTCTTCCTGATCAGCAAAAGCTGCTCTTTGCTGGAAAGCAACTGGAAGACGGGCGTACGCTGTCTGACTACAACACTCCAGGAGTCCACTCTGCATCCTGTGCTGAGACTCCGGGGTGGTGCTGAGGACAGGAAGAAGCCTTACACCACTCCCGAGAAGAAAAGCATAAGAGAATGAAGATTAAGTTGGCTATGCTAAAATACCGTAAGGTGGGTGAAAATGGCAAAATTAGGAGTCTCCGTCAAGTGTGCCCTTCAGATTAAGGTGGTCCTCGAGTTGTTATGGCTAGCCACTTTGACAGAACTGAGCATCAGCAAGAAGCTGAAACAGTAAGAAACATAAATGTTAATCTGGAAAAGATTTTGAGCCAAAAAGGAAAAACACAGTATTACAATCTAAATGTAGTTTTTAAATTATTCTGTTAAAGTTTACTATGCTTAAAGTTTTTATCTTAAATCTACCTATATTTTTGTTTGTGTCCTTTAAAAAAGTAACATTTAAAATTTCAAAGTAAATACAATATAATATTCACTTTTATCTTTTAAATATACATTATGATGCCTAAAATCCCAGTAAAGCTAATTCCATATGATTCCTTAACCACAATGCTTACGGTTTTTCAAACCATGATCAACAAGAATAACAGATTTAACTAAATGCATATGGATTTAAATAAAGAGGTTACCCATGAAAATAATGAAATGCCAGCAGAAATATTTACAGCATACTGGAAGAAACTGGGCCCTTCAGTAATTGCACTATGGTTTATAATGTTTATGCCTTACTCCACTTAATTTGCGCATTCTTAGTAACTGGAAAACAAATCAATATTATAATTAGTCTCTCTACAGAAGCAAAACAACACCTTTCTAAGTCTATCAAAATGTGCTTATTTTCATTATCAGCCCACTTCATGAGTCATTGTGTGGTTTCACAATGAAGGGTTTCAAAACCCTTCCCGGTAAAAATGTCCTAGAGACACCAAACACTGTCTTTAGGAGACAAGTGATACAGAGTGAAACAGTCATAAGCACTTTCTTTGGCAAGTTGGTAATAACAGTAAATGTGCAAAATTTCAGATTATCTGACCATCCAATATGCTTGTCAAGCAGTAACTGTCCTGTTTAATATTAGGGAAATCATTGGCAATGGACTTAGGAAATATATAAAAAATTTAAACAGACCGAAGAGGAAAGCAGTAAAAAACTTAATTTGACTTTGCCAATGTCTAAGCACACGAAGTAGACTCTTTTTTCATAAAGGTAACATTACCCAGATGTGTCAAAAATAAATTCCAAATTAATTTTTGATAAATTCTAAAACTTTATTGTCTGTTGTTAACCACTTCTCAACAACACTCTAACAGAAGTGACAAATTCTGCTAAAACAGATGTCTCTGCGGAGTGACTGCTCTTCCCTTGGTTATCTCTAGAGTCAGGGCCCCAGGCTTCCTTCCGCAAAGGGATGAAGGGAAAAAGGAGAGTAAAGAAAAAGACCACTCAGGGCCACAGTAATTCCTGGTGGGCTGGGAGTGATTTGGGAACAACAGAATAACATTAATAATTTGGGTAATTTCTTTTTTCGATTTATGCTGAAAACTGAGAAATATAAATCAAAATAATGAATTATTTTCTATCAAAATTTCACTCTGAAACATTCCCTGTCTTAGATTTTTGGACATATATTAAACATCGAATCTCATTAAAAATTGTGAACAACTTTTAAGATACTAGTGGTTTGACAGTGACGTTTTGAAACCAAAGGCAGAGAAGATGGAAAAGTGGTTATCGCCACCTAACACGATAATCTCCCCAAACATCATTCAAGAATTTTTAGTATCAGAGTATCTTTAAAAATAAAGACCTAATCCTGAAAAGTATGTGCGGAAACAAATGATCCTCACTGACCTGGCCCTTCACATAGTTCAAATACTTGAAAAATTACTATTTGTTGTTCAGTTTGTTTTAAGAGAAAGAAAACCAAAACTGCCAGGCTGCCAGGCGTGGGGGTTGCACTCCTGTAATCCCAGCACTGGGAATTGTTGCAAGTTTGTGACCAGCATGGGCTACACAGTGAGCCCAAGGCCAGCTGGAACCACAGAGTGAGAGCCTGTCTCAAAAAGACAAAAACAAAACAAAACAAAAAATCAAGAAACAAATCACTCATCAACCTTATACTTTCCACATGAAAATTAGTAGCAACACACCGAATGCTGTTACCTCCTCCCCTAGCCCAAATAAACTTTGTATGTTTGACAAACATGGAGAAACTCCAAAATCAAATATATTCACTTTAGAAACTACTCTCTCCATGATGGTTAAAGAAAAATTCTGCAAGAAAATAAGTTTAAAAAAGGGAGTCCTGGGCTGGGGTTTAGCTCAGTGGCGTAAGTGCCTGCTTGGCAAACTCAAGGTCCTGAGTTTGATCTCCCGGCACCCTCCCCCCTCAAAAAAGGGAGTCTCGCTAGATGTGGTGGCTATCTCAGCAATCTGGGATCAAAAGCTTGAGCCTGGCCTCGGCAGCTTAGTGTGGGGAGGCCCTGTCTCAGGAACTGGGGGAAAAAAAGTAGGGGAGGTCGAGAGATGCAGGTATAGTTCAGTGCAAAGGTCCTGGGGCTCAACTCCAGTACCACAAAAAAGTGGAAAGGAGTCTCAACTTTTTCATACTTTTTTAAAAAAATGTACTACTGGGGATTAAATCTAGGGCTTTTACACTGAACTACCTAGGTCCCCAGTCATTTTTTATTTTTTTGAAATAGGTCTCACTACACTTAAAATGTCCAGGGTGGGCTTTAAATTTGAACTATCAATCCTCCTGCCTCAGCCTCCCAGAATACTGGGATTACAGGTATGTGCTACCATGCCAGGCTAACTTTTCATCTTCTGACATTATGTTAAATTAAAAGGAAACTATGTATTATTCTAAATACCTTGACGACAATGTAAAAGCCGGTATTAGTTTAATATTTTATTTCAAAACTGGCAGTGTCAGGGTACCAAATGTACTGTTTCAACAGCAAATGTCAGTACTAGGTGCAATGTTTAATAATGGTATTTCATAAATACCTTAGTATCCAAATGGTAAATGAAGGGAAATCATGGATTTTAAAACAAAACTATGGTGACATACATTAATTAAAATATTAATACAAATTTTAAACTCAAGTAAATGGCACTGATACATTCAATTGTAAAGGACATAAAAATAAATCACTATAAAAATGCATGTCAATAAAAGCATGGATCAATACAAAGACTTCACATCGAATCCTAGTTCTTGAAAGCTGACAACCCACTGCCATTAATGGAAGCTTATGCGGCCTTTCTTGCAGCACAACAAACCTCTTGTCTTAAGTTTTGAAGATTTTTTTTTTTAAAAAATTAGGAAAAGTTAAGTGATTTCTCCATGCCTTATCCTAAAACAGCACCAAAAGATCGTACTTATAAATCTACTTGACCCAGTTAGCTCATACTAGAGGCAAAATATGACCGAATAGTATTGCTTTTCAAGATGTACCAGTCTGCAGGGGTGGTGTAACACCAGCACTCGGGAGGAGGAGGTTTCCTGTGAGGTAAGGGCAGCCTGAACTACTATACAGCGAAACCTTACCGCGAAACAAAGAAAACAATCTATAAATCCATGAAAATGCAAGGAACAATCTTCATATAACGATCTGAAACATTCCACTGAAATCTTTTAAATAACAATGCACATTAGACATTAAAGTAATACTCTTCTTATACGTCTTCAAAAGCACCTATTTATCTAAAAATATCACACACCAATGACCAATGTATTTGAAACATCAGTGACAGCGAGGATACTTAGGAAACTACTACTGCTTCATATATTTTACTTACTATTTAGAAACATCTAATTTACTAAAATAAAACTCAGACACTTAAAATATAACAAGAACAAAATGACTTCAACGACTAAACATTAAATGGCTCCCAGTAAATTGTAGTATCATGATTAAATCACCATCCCACAACAAAGGAGCCAACATTCATCCTCAGTTATCCTTCATTTGAAGTAACAGCCTGCTAATACTAAGCATTAGGAACTGGACAGCTCTTTCTCCTAAAGAGCTAGCTACCCCGGGCTTACTATTATTAAGAAGTAACAGAGGAAATATATATGCACCATATTTATATACAAAAATGTATGTTTGCACATATAAATACAGCTAATTAATTTTTAATATTTATATGCCATTCTAAATTGTTTTTCTCAACCAGCAATCTTCTCTAGCTAACGTTATCCTAACTACCCCCTTGACTTTCTTTACATTTTAAATTCCAAGAAACAAGCTACAGTTTAGAAACCTCAAAAGATGCTGAAAGATAACTGACAGAAGAATAAGTACACTGAAAAACTACCATAGTACAGATACACAGGTTTTTCTAGCCTCTTTATTATTAGCATGGTTGACAAAATAAGGGAATATTCAAAACAATGACTTTAATGTATAATACATATATTAAATAAGATCCCATTTAAATAATTATGTCTTATAAATGTAAAACTTTGACCTCTTCATTGGGATTCACTCCAGCCCTATCTGTGACTAACTGAAAGGGAAGTGACATGACTTGGGCTCAGGGGAAAAGTGTCCTTTCCTTTCTACAGGAAGAAACGAAAGCTTGCCAGTCTTGGCTACGCAGAGCTAATGAGTAGAGCCTGTTAATCACAAAACTGCCATGAACTGAGGTTAATCTTAACACAAGTTCACCTTAACCTTCAGAAACCATCAAAAATGGGAACACAACCAGAGCTTACATAAAACAACATTTCATATAAATTGTTTTACAGCTACAAAAACTCACAGGGATCTAATTTATTTTATGAACACTGCTGCTGCTTTCATTGGTATAAAAGCACCTGAACCACGATTCCCTCCATGGATGGATGTACAGCCCATCCCCCAGGGCACACAGACACTTCACAGGCCTCTTGAATAAATAGGAGTATCCAATGTCCCGGGTGATGGGTGGTCCTGAGGTCCTGAACCAGAGCTGTATACTTTTAAGGGATGCTGAGATAAGAACAAAGTGTTCTGTGTTTGTTTAAACCCAGGTCTAGATGTAAAGTCTTTACACTATTATTGGTGCAGCTCATAAACTTGTGCTCTTACTGATACAGACAAGCGCCAGCATAAATGTTAGAAATTCAGTACATCAAAATACTTTTGGGGCTTTTTATAAATCTGATCCAAATGAACTAATTCAATTTTCTTACAATACTACCTCTCAAAGATGTAACTTCTCAACTTGAGAAAGAGCATATTGACATGTTTTCACTATAAATAGGACACTTTGCTAATACCATACAAAATAAAACATATTTAGATAAAATCACACACATCAAAAATATTATAATGCAATCAAAAACTGCTCAAGATAATGAAATCAACCATGTGCAGTCACAAGTATCAACTATTATGACCACATTTATACTACAGGTTTTATACAAGTCCAATATGAAGAAGGCTTTCTGTTTATTTGTTTTGTTTTCTAGAACAGACAGCAGGATTTATAAGTAGCCCAAGGAAAAGATAAGCAAAGAATAGTCCTGACCCTGGCTTCTCAGGCTTGATCAAGTGAGGCTGCAACCTGAGCCAAAGGGCGCAAATTCCTCACCATTCAAATTCTTCAATGGCATGAGAGCAAACAGTGAAAGGGGCAAACATGCAAATCCAACTATCCTTAGGATTGGTATTCAACTAAAACTTTTAATTAGAAAGCTAAAAAGATGAAGCCAACACTGTGATTAAATTTCTGATGCACTCTGAACCAATCCTAAAAAGGGAAGCTTTTCTCCCCTGGTTAAAATTGAAAGACTCATTCACCTTTTTAAATTTATGGCTTTCACCGAACTATGTTAGGTATGTCTGTAATATTTAATCAATATAAAGAAGTTGCTGAAAAGAATAATTAATTTGAAAGCACCAGTGCTTTTGTACTTTAAACAAAATCATGCATTACACATTATTATTAAAATCATACTTAGAAAGAACTATATATAATTCATTTGAAACTTTAGAATATATCACTGACCTACTAAATAGAGTGATACAAAAATAATCTGTGTTGTCAGACTTTTGTTAGAGACTCAACCAAAAATAAAGACGATCCATTTGAATAAAGAAAAGATTAAAGAACATAGACACTACAGGATCTCAGCACATTCTACTTACTATTGCTAATGACCTACAGAATTATTTGCAAAATTAAGAAATCGTAAGAAGGGCCAGGGATTTAGCTCAGTGGCTTAAGTGCCTGCCTGGCAAGCGCGAGGTCGTGAGTTTGATCCCCGGTACCAAAAAAAAAAAAAGAAATCGTAAGAAAAAGTCCTGATTAAAGTAAAGGTAATTTAGAATTTATATCAGATAGCACAACTTATTGTAAAAATAAAAATCTCAGGTTAATTATGAAATTAGATTTACAATATTTTAAAATTTTAAGACTGCCACAACGAAAGATTTAAAGCAACTGGTAAAAAAGGAAGCACATACTTTTTTGTTTTGACACAGAGGCTCACTATTCATTTCAGGCTGGCCTCGAACTCACCATGTAGTCAGTCCCAGGTGGCCTCCCATTTGAGGCAATTCTCCTGCCTCTGCCTCCTCAGAGCTGGGAATACATGTGTGCACCCCCACAACCAGCTACCTATATTCTTAATAGCACAATAAATTATTACTTTGAGCACTAGCAAGGATAATTTCTCCATATGAAATCAAAAATTGTATTTTAATACTATAGAGAAATTATAGTGTTTGATTTAAAAATTTTAAAAATATTCATCAGTTATCCACAAACAAAATTAGTAAAGGTGCAGGACATAGTGGAGCACACCACAAGCCAAGGGGGAATCTGAAGCTCAAAGATACCTTAGAGAAACCCCACCTTAAAGTAAGTAACCCAATGGTAAACGACTCCCACGCAAACTAGTAGGGCCTGAATAATTCCACTCTGTGAAAACGGCACCCAAGTGGTACACAAGAAAACTGCCATTCTTTACTTTTATGCCTTTTATGAAAAGAATCAGTTGAAAAAATTCTATGAAGAAGTGTGACGAAGGGCTAAGGATTTAGCTCAGTGACATAAGCACCTGCCTGGCAAGAGTGGGACCCTGAAAAAAAAAAAAAAAAAAAGAGTGAGACCCTGGGTTCGATCCCTGGTACCAAAAAAAAGAGAAGTGGGCCCAAACTCAGAGATCCACAAAGAGCCAGAGCGCGGAACGCTCTTTCTTTCTTTCTTTCTTTCTTTCTTTCTTTCTTTCTTTCTTTCTTTCTTTCTAAGTTTGGTTTTGGTTTTTGGATTCTGACACGATGTCTCACTATGTAGCCTTAAACCCTAAACCCTACTGCCTTACTTTCCTAAGAGCTGGGATTATAGGCAAGTCCCACCACCCCAGTATAATCCTTAATGTACCACCCAACAGTTCTTTATACTTAGCCAGTAATCAATAAAAAACAATTGAGGAGAAACATTACTGACCTACAGATTTTCTCGAGTAACCATCTTCTTTGTTTTTTGAGACAGAGTCTAGCTATGTGGTCCAGGTTACTCTTCAACTCACCTTGAT
>PVJX010044551.1:0-13139 GCA_004027295.1 Dolichotis patagonum
ATCTGGACAACTATTTGGAAGAAAACAAGAGTCAATATGATAGAGAGTGAATATCTCCGATTGTCTAGTTTTGAAATTTTTGTCTCTTACATTGCTTTCTTGTGATCCGCTTTGCTCTGTTTTGTTGTGTTTAATTTTACCCTTTTGATATAATTGCATGTATATTTGCATGGGTAAGATGGATGACCATATTGCTGTTCTTGTCAGATTGTGGAGTAGAACTGTTAACAGTCTCACTGTTTGAATGTCTACTTTACATGTTTTAACTTTGTAAATTGAACAGCTATTTCTAAGAAGTCAGTATGTAATTTGTCAAGCAATAATTTCTTAGGTTTTTTTGTTGTTGTTCTTTTCCTTTTTTCCTTCGAATACTGTATTGTTGCTACCCTTTATTCTGTTTTGTTTTGTTTTGTTTTGTTTTGTTGTTTTCTCTTTAAATAAAATTATTTAAAAAAAAAAGAAACAAGATCCCACAATATGCTGTATACAAGAAACACATCTGACTCAAAAGGAAACTCATAGGTTAAACGTCAAAGGATGGAAAACAGTATTCTATGCAACAGGAACCCAGAAAAAAGCAAGGGTAGCTATTCTGTTTGCAGACAAAGTGAACTTCAAATCTAAAAAGATAAAAAGAGGTAAAGAAGGTCATTACATACTTGTAAGTGGAAAACTACAAGAGGAGGAGCTAACAATTATAAATATATATCCACCAAATACAGGAGCACCCAACTATATAGGAAAAATGCTAATGAACACGAAAAACCAAATACACAAGAATACAGTTGTAATAGCAGACCTTATCACCCCACTATCACAAAGAGATAGATCAGCTAGACAAAAAGTCAGCAAAGAAATAATAAAACTGAATCTTAACCATGAGTGAATCGACTTAGTGGATGTTTACAGAGTGTTCCATCCAACCACATCAGAATATGTATTCTTCTCAGCTGCACATGGAACATTCTCCAAAATAGACATTCTCCAAAATATTAACCCATAAAGCATCCTTAACTAAATTAAAGGGGTGTGAAATTATCGCATGAATAATATCTGGCCATAGTGCACTAAAATTGGAAATCTATGGCAAAACCTGCATAAGTACATGGAAATTAAATAAGAACCTTCTGAATAACCAGTGGATTACAGATGAAATTAAAGAAGAAATAAAACAATACATATGATACAATGAACATACTTTAACCTATGGGAAGCAATGAAAGCTGTCCTAAGAGGGAAATATATAGCAATAAATAGTTATATCAAGAATATGGAATGAACACAAATAAATAACCTAATAACACATCTCAAGCTTCTAGAAAAGGAAGAGCAAGTCAAGCCACAAGCTCATAGAAGAGAGGAAATTGTAAAGATTAGAGCAGAAATTAATGCAATTGACACTAAAAAAACAATACAAATAATTAATGAATCAAAGAGCTGGTTTTTTGAGAGAAATTGATAAACCCCTGGCCAACCTTATCAAGAAAAAGAAAGAAAAAACTCAAATCCCCACAATAAGGACTGAAAAGAAGGAAATTACTACAAATCCCATGGAAGTTCAAAAGATCATGAACACCTATGTTGAAAATGTCTACTCACATAAGGAGGATAACACAGAGGAAATGGACAGATTTCTAGGAACATATGAACTACCAAAGCTCAATCAAGAAGATATAACAATTTTGAATAACCCAGTATCAGCTACTGAAATCGGAACCATGATTAAAAACTTACCAACAAAGAAAAGTCCAAGTTCTGATGGATTCACAAATGAATTCTACAAGAAATTTAGAGAAGATTTAACATCAATACTCCTTAAACACTTCAATGAAATTGAACGAGAATCAGTCCTCCCTAACTCATTCTTGGAGGCAAGTATTGCTCTGATACCAAAAACAAAGAAAGACCCAATCAATAAAAGAGAACTATATACCAATCTCACTGAAGAACATTGAGGCAAAGATTCTCAATAAAACATTGGCAAATAGAATGCAGCAAATCATCAAGAAGATTATACACCACGGCCAAGTGGGATTTATTCCAGAAATGCAGGGATGGTTCAACATAAGCAAAACAATAAATGTAATACACCACATCAACAGAGACAAAAATAAAAATCACATGATCATCTCAGTAGATGCAGAAAAAGCTTTCAATAAAGTCCAACACCTTTTCATGATAAAAACCCTATAGAAACTCGGAATAGACGGTATGTACCTCAATCTCATAAAGGCCATCTATGACAAACCAACAGCCAACATTATACTAAATGGACAAAAACTGAAAGCCTTCAGTCCAAAATCAGGAACAAGACAAGGATGTCCACTATTACCACTCCTATTCAATATAGTTCAGGAAATGTTAGCCAGAGAAATCAGACAAGAGGAAGAAATAAAAGGAATAAAAGTAGGACAGGAAGAAATTAACTTATTATTTGCAGATGACATGATGCTCTACATAGGAGACCCCAAAATCTCCATTAAAGATTACTAGCAGTAATAAACAAATTCAGCAGTGTAGCTGGCTACAAAGTCAATGCTCAAAAATCAATAGTATTCCTGTACACAAACAAGAAACTTACAAAGAGAGAAATTATGGAAATATCACAATATTTCCATAGCATGGAAATATTTCACAATAGCATGGAAAAAAAATAAAATACTTAGGTATCAATCTAATCGAGAATGTAAAAGACTTATATGCTGAAAATTATACTACTGTAAAAAGGGAGATTGAAAAGGACATTAGAAAATGGATGGTTATTTCTTGCTCTTGGTTAGGAAGAACCAACATTGTGAAAATGGCCATACTCCCAAAACTGTTGTGCAGATTTAATGCAATCCCAATCAAAATACAATTAACATACAATACGGATCTAGAGAAAATATGCTTACAACTCATCTGGAAACAGGAGAAACCTAGATTACCAAAGGTGATTTTGATCAACAAAAGCAAGACAGGAGGCATCTCAATTCCTGACTTGAAATTATACCACAAAGCCACAGGAATAAAAATAGCATGGTACTGGAAAAGAAATATACCTGAGGATCAGTAGAACAGATTAGAAGATACAAATACTACTACAAAGACAATCATCCACCTGATATTTGACAGGGGCATGTTCACTGGAAAAAAATATAGCCTCTTTAATAAATGTTGTTGGATAAATTAGCTTTCCATATGCCAAAGACTGAAAATACACCCATGCTTATCACCATACACTAAAGTCAAAATAGATCAAGGATCTAAACATTAAAATAGAAACACTAAGTCTACTGGAGGAGGAAAAGGTAGGTAAAAATCTTGGAGATATAAAGGTAGGGAGAGAATTCATGAATAAAATGCAAACTGCATGGGAAATACTTCAAAGAATCTACAACTCATATTACTGAAAAGTTTTGTGCTTCAAAAGAAATCACCAACAAAGTGAAAAGAAAACCCACAGAATGGGAAAGAATTTTAGTGAACAATCCTTCAGACAAAGGACTTATATCCAGAACACATAAAGAACAGAATAGCACAAGCTCCCCAAATTCAAAGGCCCTCTCCAAAAATGGGCATTGGAGATGAACATACACAGTTCTCATATGAAGTTATACAAATGGAAAATAAATATATGAAGAAATGTTCATCACTGGTCATTAGAGAAATGCAAATTAAAACAGCAATGTGATTTCATCTCACCACGGAAAAAATGTCTGCCATCAAGAAAACAACTGATAACAAATGTTGGCAAGGATGCACGGAGAAAGGAATACTGCTCCACTGTTGGTGTGAATGCAATCTGGGCAACCACTGTGGAAATCAGTGTGGAAATTCCTCAAAACCTAGGATTGTAAGTTCCATTCAATCCAGCTATTCCCTTCCTGGGTATTTTCCCATAAAAATTGAAAAGGTCATGTCACAGTGATATATATGCACCCATGATCATAGCAGCACAGTTTGTGATAGCTAAATCTTGGAAACAACCATGATGCCCAGCAACTGCAGAGTGGAGGGAAAAAATGTGGTATTTTTATACAATGGAACACTCTTCTGCTATGAAAAGGGTGATCTTGAGGCCTTCATAGGTAAATGGAGGTAATTTTACAAGGTCTTCAGTAATGAAATAAACAAGACTCACATTAGTAAATATCACATTGTCTCTCTAGTATAAAAAATAATAAGAACTGATAGAATAATGGGATCCAAAAAGTATCATAGATACTGTAAATGTGAAAGGGAAGGAAAGTGCTCTAAAGGATATAACGGTATGTATAGTGTGTGAGATACATGACCGCATTACTGAATTTCTGTTAGATCATTGAACAGAAGGGTTTGCACTGTCAATGTTTGAGTGTCTAGCCACTTTTTATGCTTTGATTTTGTAAGTTTAACAACTATTGCTAAGATGACAATATGTAATGTATCAACTAGTGATTTTATGATGTTAACTTTTTAAAAATTCTGTATTATTCTACTTTTTTCTATTTTTTACATTTTTTCTTTCTTTCTTTTATATTTTCTTTCTTTTGTTACATTTTCTTTTCTTTCTTTCTTCCAAAAAAATTGGAAAAAAATAACTTGTACAAAAGAGATGAAATCTCTCCAATTAATAATTATATAATTATTAATGAATGATCTGGGGAAAAAGAGGGGCAATTGTGTTTGCAAAGTCCATGCACATATGTATTTTATGGTTCTCTTCAATACATAGCATTTCCTGCATCTCAATTTGCCAAGAAAGACTAAATATAGACTACAGAGATTTATCTCATTGTAAGAGCATGGGTGTTAATTGTTCACTCCAGGTTATAGAAGATACTAGTGTGTCCTTATCCTATGATTTATCCCGTATACAACTAAGGAACGCTGAAATGGAGTGCAAGTCATGTTACAGACTACCTTCACCTTGATAATGACAGAGCCAGAATTTCAATGTTCAGTAATGAAGTAATGATATTTAATCCAGGAATGTATTAGTTTGGATAAGTTATAAGAAGTTCCATGAAACTATAATGCACTCAATCAAAAAAAGATATTTAGTTTTCTGTAATATAACTATCTACATACTTTCATATTTTATATGTGAATTTTTGTTACTATTAGCCAGGACCTCTTATCCACTAGTCTATTTATTCAAAAAAATAAAAGGTAGGCATTAGAGAATGCAAGTGGTTAAAAGAGTGAAGTAAAAAGTACACTATCTTCCTTTTAAGAACATAATCCACCAACTGAGTGTCACCATCATTTGCACTCCAAATACACTGAACCACATCACATGGAAAATCTATATGCAAAGAAGACTAGGAAATTTAGGACAATAGATAAACACACAGAATTGAGAACATAATGGCTATAGAAGCAAAAAAGTTCTCCATTCAGAGAACTGTATCAGGCAGTTTATGGAGATACTCATTTTCTAAATTTTGTTTGGGATCAAGAATAGAGTTGTGAGTCAAGGCTAGAATATTAAATAAGTCATAGCTTTGGCATTTTTGTACTTAACCTCCCACTAACTATCATCATTGCCTTATTAATAAGTGTGTGAAAAAATTACTTTTCAGAAAATTGATGCAATTTCACATGCTAACAAAAAAGAAATATACAATAAAGCTTAGCTTAGCATGAATTCTACTAGAACCTATATTTCAATTAAATTTTAGTCATAATACAAGTGATATACCAAAATCAAATGTTATTAAACAATTTATCCATTCATAATTGTATAACACTATGAAAGCATTTTAAAATTTTATTTAAAAAGGAAATTTTACATCTTGTTTGAAATATCCATGTTTCCATGTATTAATAATTCATTTGTTACCTTATTTCTGAGGAATAAGATAAATAAGAGAAATTTCTCCAAGTAATGTTTATATACTGGAACCAGGTCTACAAATTAAGCAGATAAAAGCCACTGCCCTTATAAAGGTGACAGTCTATACTGAAATGAGACCCATTCTATATTTGAGAGTGAGGAGGAAGAAAGCAAGGGACCAAGATAGGGAGGGTCAAAAGCAGGACAGAAGTTCTCATTTAAAATAATATTAGTGAGGCCTTGAACTAACAAGTTTCCATTTGAGTGAAAACATAAGTAGATGTGGTATTAAACTACATATCAAGAGAAGAAGTACAGCTTCTGAACCCTGAACGTAGAGAACATTTGGATAGTCCTGGTCATAGTAAAGAAAGAATGGTGAATAATAACATATGAGATATCAGAACAAATGCATAGCAGAGTCACATATACAATGCATGGAAGGATTTGGACTTTCTATGTTAGTAAGTAAAGAACCCGGTTCCAAGCACAGAGTTCTGAGATAATAAATTGATAGAGGTTTATTTTATTTGTTCTGGGGAGAAAAGATGGTGGAAGCTGCAAGAAATATTTCAAAGTTTCTAAACTTTGTCATGTTTATAAGAAAAAAATCTATCATTTAACAGACGTTCTCATATAGGCCCAAAGACTTTGTGAACAATTATTTACTTAAAATTCAAAAACATCAATTTTCAATGTTAGTACATCCATGAGATACCTGTAAATAATTAAACTGTATTAAAAGATTAATTAAGAAAGTAACCTTCTGTGGAAAATATGACTTGCCAATTTTCTGTAAAATGTGGTCTTTTTTGTTTGTTTCTTCTAATTGGAAAATTTCTGGGGGCTTTCTTCCATGAAAATATGCAAGATGTGTACTCTAATTCAAATTACCTAGTTAGTTGATGAAAATATAATATTCCTATCTTCCTCAAACAAGACAACTATGACATTATTTGATCAAATATATGATGGAATTATTTAACCAAATATTATATACTCTTTCTGACAATTTAAACCCATTTTATATGGGTTTAAAAGATTATATATATACATATATATATTGTAAAATATAAAGATATTGTCCTTGCAGATGATATCATCCATTAGTATTTTCTACCACTACCTCTTTTGTTTCATAATTAGATAAAAATTCTGTTCAACTTTCACAATAAGTAATTAGGTAACTTGACTTTAAAACAGGATTTGAAATCTATCACTTGATCATTTGTTTTTGAAGTAGTTGGCACTAATCACAATAAAAGCAAACAATTAAGCTAAAGTATGCAATAGTACATTAATCTCATCAGAAAATGAAGTGTATTGTAAATAGAATTCTAAAGATGAGAAATATTATTCACTGGTTTGATTGCTGTAATTTATGCCCTTATTTGGTAACTAACCATTTTTAACACTGTGGTCTTCACCTCCATAATCATTTTATTAAGCTGTAAACAAATTTACTGTGATGCTGCAAGCTGGCATGTATTTTGCTTTTTTAACCACCAAAAATGTAGCCAAAGTTTATTAATGTTCAAATATATCATAAGAGGGAATTTTTGAAAACCTGTGTTATAGATATGTAACCATTTTTGAAGTAATCATAGTTGAAAGCATTTTAAAGATGAGAAAATGATATGATGTCATGACAGGAAAGTGGTAAACACCCTTGAGTAGTGGATCTGTACAATTCGGGTGAGGACTTGTGTACAGGATGGGAATAGTATAGATCTCAGTACTGAAAGTAATGATGAATGATGAATGGTGAATAGTCAATGAATGACCATCTAGTTTCAGAGAATAAGAGCATAGTGCCTTTGTCTCTGAAATAGGAAGAAGAAAAGAGTGTCTTTCTCCAGAGAAGGAAACGATGCTTTCCAATTTTTTGCTTGTTTTCTAGACTGTTGTCTCTTTGGCCTCTATGTTCCTATTTCCATTAAAAGTGGATGTTTTACATTTCTGTAAAAATGGTATTCGTTTTCCACTAAAAACTCTTCTATGAGTGAAAAGAAAGCTTTTTTTTACTCTTTAAAATTTAGAAGTAATGATCTGACAATATATACATTAGTGGATGAAAAAAGTACAAATTTGTTAATTCTTTAGGAAAAATCAGCTAATTAAATTTAAAATGTTATTAAATGTTATTAAAAATTTATTAAAAGAAAACCCAGACCCTGACAGATTCACTGTTGAATTTATAAGACATTTAAAGAAGAACTAAAGCCACTACTGCTGGAACTCTTTAAGGAAATTGAAAGGGAACTAATACTTCCAAAATCATTCTTGGAAGCAAGTATTACCCTGATTCAAAAACCAGAGAAAAACCCAACCAGAGAAGAAAACTACAGGCCAGTCCCACTTATGAACATAGGCACAGAAATGCTCAGTGGGGTACTAGCAAACACAATGCAGCAAATCCTCAGGAAGATTGTATACCATGACCAAATACAATTCATCTCAGCTACAGAGCGATGGTTCAACAGACACAATTAATACCTGTAATACTCCATAATAACAGTGCCAAATACAACAGTCACCTGATTATCTTAATAGATACAAAAAAAAAGCATTTGACAAAGTCCAACTCATGATAAAAATCTTACAGAAAATTGGAATAAATGGTCTTTACTTCAATCTAATAAAAAGCCATCAATGACAAAACAACAACTAATGTCATACTAAATGGTCAAAAACTGAAAGCTTTTACCTTAAAATAAGACCAAGAAAAAGATGTCTTCTACCACCATCCCTATTCAATATAGTTCTGGAAACATTAGCCAGAAGAATAAAACTATACCCATGCGTATCACCATGTACTAAACTAAAATCTAAATGGATCAAAGATCTAAATATTAAAAAAGAAGCACTAAATCTGTTGGAAGACAAAGTAGGTAAAAATCTTGAAGACATAGGGGTAGGTAGAGAATTAATGAACAAGAATCAGACCACACAGGAAATACTTCCCAGAATCAATAACTGGGACCACCTCTTATTAAATAGTTTCTGCATGTCGAAAGAGATTTCCAGCAAGAGTGAATAGCCAGAGCACTTAGCAAAGAGAGAGAAATAAAAGGAATAATAATAAGAAAGGAAGAAGTTAAATTATCATTATTTGCAGATGACATGATATTCTATATAGAAGACTCCAAAAACTCCACCAGGAGACTGTAGGCTTGATCAACAAATTCAGCTGTGCAGCTGGATAAAAAGTCAACACTCAAAATCAATAGTATTCCTGTACACAAGCAATAAATTCACAGAAAGACAAATCAGAGAAATCCTATCCTTTACAATTGCATCCCAAAGTGTGAAATAAGGAGGAGAGAATCCAACAAAATAAGTAAAAGGTCTATACACTGAAAATTACAGCACTCTGAAAAAAGAAATTTGAAGAAGACATTAGAAAATGGAAGGATATTCCTTGCTCATCAATAGGATAAGCCAACATAGTAAAAATGGTCATACTCCCAAATTGTTATACAGACTTAATGCAGTCCCAATAAAAATAATATTAGCATACCTCACAGAACTATAGGAAATATTTTTAAAATTCATTTAGAACCAGAAGAGACCTAGAATAGCAAAAGCAATTCTGGGCAATGGAGACAAGTCATGGGGCATCACCAAATCAGCTGAAATTATACTACAAAGTTACTGTGATAAAATGAGCATGATATTGGGGGAAAAAACATAGGTATGAAGATGAGTGGAAAAGAATACAAGATTCAGGTATAACTCCAAACACACTCAGCCTCTTTATATTTGACAAAGTGTCCAAACGTGTTCGTTGGAAGAAAGATAGACTCTTAAATAAATGGTATTGGAAAAACTGGCTTTCCACATGCTGAATACTAAAACTAGACCCATATCTTTCACCATGTGCTAAAGTCAAAATTGTTCAAAGATCTAAATGTACTGAAAAAGAAATTAGGCCGATGTCTTGAAGACATAGGTGTAGGCAGAGACTTCATGAACCAAACCTACATTGCACAGGAAATACTGTGAAGAATCAAGAAATGAGATCTCACCGTATTAATCCTTTGTACAACAAAATAAATTAACATCATAGTGAAAAGACAACCCAAAGAATGGGAAATAATTATAGCCAGTTGTCCCTCAGACTTATTTCTAGAACATAGAAAGAACTGAAAAATCAGATCCCCAGATTTCAAAGACCCAACCCAAAAACGGGCACCTGAGATGAATACATACTTCTCAGATGATGAAATACAAATGTCAAATAAATACATGAAAAATCTTCAATATCATTGGTCATCTGAGAGGATGCAAATTAAAACAACAGTGACATTCACCTTCACTACAGAAAGGATGGCTACCATCAAGAAATCAGCCAATGACAAATGCTAGTGGGACTGTAGGGCAAAAGAGAGTGTTGGTGTGAGTGTAGAATGGTGTAACTACTGTGGAAATCATTGCAGAGATTCTTTTAAAAAATCAGGAATAGAGGTCCCATTTGACCCAACTATTCCATGTCTGAGTATCTTCCTAAAAATATTAAAAGCATCATACCACAATAATATATGTGCACCCATGTTTATAACAGCACAGTTTGTAATAGGTAAATCTTGGGAACAGAAAAAAGATACAGACACAACTACAAATAACCTCAGCTCCCTTATCTTTGATAAAAGGGCCAAACACATTCACTGGAAGACAGACAGCCTCTTTAATAAGTGGTGTTGGAAAAACTGGCTTTCTACATGCTGAAGACTTAAAGTAGACCCATGCCTATCACTGCATATTAGTTTTTCTTGTGAACTCACAATTCTACTTCCAAAAGTTTGATTAGTCCTCAGCCATTTACTTTTTACCCCCAATACACTCATGACTTCAAAATTCATGGAACTGAAATTTCACATTTCCAGCCACCTATGGAGAATTCCATAAAAATTTCTTATTATCTTAAATTAATTAAACTTAATTGGATCAATCATTTTTTTCACTTAACCACTCTAAATGTTACTATGTCTGATGATGTCTGTACTATTTTTCCAATATTTATTTTGTCTCTTTATTATCTCTTTCCCCTTGTCCAAGATTATAGTATATTGCAGATGAGAAAGCTATATATTCTTTACTCCACAATGCATCTATAAAATATTTATCACTAAATATTAAATCATATATTCAGAATTAGTATGTTATTTGCTTTATTTTTATTTGTTCAACACAGTCTCAGAGAAGCCAAGATATGGTAAGATGTTCTTTTCTTCTCCGATGCTCTTTAAAGTTCAGGCCACGCTCACTGGGTGATGAGATGGGTCCTAAATCCATGGATCACTTCAGCTTCTCACTGTACATAAAGTCAAGGCTTTAGGGAGTGCATGTGGCAAAGAGGAGGGGATTGAGCCCTTTTTCCCAACAAATTTCAAAAAATAGACTTCATTTTCTCAACTGAAGGGATGGAAGTTGCCAGATTAAGCTATTGCACACTCTTGGTCCAATACCTGACCCAAGTAATTCATAATAACAGTGCTATTTTTAATTTAATCATTCAGAAGTCAGTGACATTTAGCTACTCTTATAGCTTGTATAATGAAATAATAAAGACCAGAAACGTTTCAAT
The DNA here is from genome assembly GCA_004027295.1 of Dolichotis patagonum. NCBI lineage: Eukaryota > Metazoa > Chordata > Mammalia > Rodentia > Caviidae > Dolichotis > Dolichotis patagonum. The sequence continues at coordinate 11,388 of PVJX010044551.1, forward strand.
ATAGCTGTTCTCTACCACTACCATTATTCTGTTTTTACTGAGGACAAAAAAAATCAAGTTTCTCGTGAATAGTATGATGAGGGTTTTCAAAGAGAACTGTTTGCTTTGGAATGACTGATTTGGTACTCATTATGCTGTTTGGATGACATATTTACAAATTTCAATTTGTGTCTCTATAGTTAACATCATTCCTGAATTTGCACTTTGCATGTAATGTCCCCTTTCAAATCTTTCTAAATTTTCTCGGTCGTTAAAATATGCTAGACCGATCTGTAGTGGAAAATGCAATAATCAAATTTAGTCTAATTTCCTTTATGGAAAAAGTTATGAAAGCAGGAGCTTACTGTCCAAAGAAAACAAAATGTGCCATACGTAACTTGACCTTTCTAGTGACTTAATTTTAGCTGAATGAAACTATAAATGAACTTGAATTTCATTCTAATTTAGGCAAGGAAATGACCCTGACCACAAAGATAAAGATGGTTTTAAGAAAAATCAGGAAGTGAGAAACAAATCAATTTCCATTCTTATTGTTGTTAGAAACAATGTGTTCCTTCCCTAGTTAGGGCTTGTATCATCCTCCAAAGAACACACGAAGGCCTTTCATTCTTAAGAGTTTAAAAGGGAGAATGTTCTATGTGAAGATTTTTCTGGGTATGTGTTCATTTTCAGCCCTGAAATCACTTGATGAATGAGGATTAGCTGGTAGGAGGCTGCTGGAAGGGAATTTACAGAGGCAAGAATTGCTAATTGCAAATCCATCACACACAATGTGTGGTCTCATTTGTGGAATCCATACTGAAACTGCTTATCGACACCAGGCTTGATTTACTTGTATTCAGAAAGTGCGTGAGGATATAAAATCTTAATAACCTGGTTATTATTTCTAATTAGAAGTCTACAGTTTCTCCTTAATTCTTTTTTTGTCAATATCATAGTCATGTAAAATGTGTGGATCCTGATATTCTAAATTTTTTTCATAAACCTGCAGAACAGACTATTTCTTCAAAATCATTTTAGTATCTGATGAGATATCCAGTATCATTTTGTTTACTTTTATATGACTCACTCAACTTAACAAAATAATCTGTTTTTTTAAATAACAGTGTTGCCAGAAAGATACTTTCACAGGAACAACTCAAAAATAATTTCTGCATCTCACAAATTCCATATTTTCTTAGTTGTCCTTCCTTTTGAACCTTGTGCTGTCCTAAATGGTTCCTGTAGGAAATTATAAAAATAACTCAGATCCTAATGAGAACACAAGTCTCCAAAGCGGCACTCATAGATTGCCATCCTCTGAGTCATATTTATACGTGACAGAGTTCCATTGTCTTATGTCATTACACATGATCTCAAACTGTCTATTCCAATTTCCCAAAAATACTAAGTAAAAGGAGGCTTTTAAATTGAGGAAGAAGCTTTTCCCCTTTCAACAAAGATAGAATTGTAGTTGGAAACATGGTTGATTAGATAATGTGTGTTTACTTGTAAATAAATATCTATAAATGCTGCTGAACATCTTTTGTTAGAAAGATGAAAACATTTTAACATTTTAACAAAGATTAATTGCAAGAAAATCTACGACTATAAAACTGATTAAAGAATATTTTCTTACAGCTTGTAACCAGCACTGCCAGCTGCAGAGTTCATATCCACACCCCTAGGACAGGGGATTATGCCTCGGGAGCTCTGCTGGCCCCAGCTCTCCATGCCCAGCTTATGCATCTCAATTAAGAAAACCAAGAGTCT